>CAXKVX010004453.1:0-17887 GCA_964058865.1 Eleocharis quinqueflora
CTCACGGAAGTCTTCTGCTTCTTTTCCGTCCTTGAATAACCAGGTACAGTCAATTGCCAAGTTTTCTCTGGAAATTAAAACAGAATGCTTGGATTAGATCAAGAAGCAAAAATGGAGCAAGCCTGCATGAGTAACCGGTGCTGACCAGCAGGTTAACAACCCTTGGCGTGGCGGAAAGTCCAGCAATATATTGTTAGAGAGACATTCGAGTAAAAGAAAATACCTATAGGAAGCAAAATGTCCTTCAGTTCTAAAGTTGACGATTTTCTGTGTTTTGCAAGATTACAAGCAAAGGAAGCAACCTGAAAGTGGTAAAAAAAGTTTTACAAGTTGACAGATCTTACTAATACAGGAAAGTAATCATAACATATCAAAAATATTTAAAGGATATGTTATATAAAGATCAGCAAAGAGCAATCACCGATTCGAGGAAGCCATCAGCAACATCCAAGAGAAAATCTTCAGTATGAGAATCTAACTTAACTGATGGATCCACCTACACCCACACATTGCATATTTACTAATTATAGAATTAATTCGGAATAGCTTAGACCTATATTTATACAGAATGCAATATGTTTAGGTATTGGTCATGAAAACAGTAAATTACCTGAGATACAATATCGCTTATCTTTCTCTTTCCTAGGACGTAATTTGAAGATTCTGGGCCTTGGTTTGCTAATCCAGCAGCAGTATTTCCAGATGAGGCAGGATTAGTCTCCTGTTGGGAACCTGTAAGACTTGCAGTCCTCTGAAGAGGGGATCCCACCAATCTGGGGGACTGTTGTTGTTGTTGCTGCTGCTGATGCTGCAGTTGGAATTGCTGCAACTGCTGTTGCTGCTTCTGTTGGGAGATTTGCTGCATTAGAAATGCCTGTTGTTGCTGCTGTTGCATATGCTTCAGTAATTGCTGCTGTGGTGGCTGCATTTGCTGCGCCTGGAGTTGTTGTGCCTGAAATTGCTGGGACTGGAGTTGCTGTTGCTGTTGCGGGAGAGTCATTTGAATAGGTTGTCCACTCTGAGATAAACCAGTCATCTGCTGGTTCATTCCACTGAGTGAAGATGCTCGTGTTAAGCTTTGCCCAGTCAACTTCTGTGTCAGACATATGACAATATTATAGGTTATATATCTTTTTATTTCAATAAAGAAAATGATTCATAACTCCGCCTATTTTTACATAGCCGGCCCAAGTCTGGAAAGGAGGAGGGTTGTGATAGGCTTGGCGAGCCAACGTAAAAATTCAGCCAATCTTATGGAAATGAAATCCAATATGAGCTTCATTTCTAGCCTTACCCCAACTTGTTTGGGACAAAAGGCTTTGTTGTTGTGGTTGTGGTTAAAGAAAATGATTCATGAAATGACAGTCACGAGCATATATTCCTACAAAACAAAAATCACTATTTGATCGAATTATATGATTCACATGAGAGGTGATGGCATATATTCTTTCCTTATAAGTTGTGCATCTGCAGTTCCCTTTTTAACAAACATTAGTTTTTTCTCACAGGAAAATACATTCCATCTATAAAGATATGAATACAAGAAACACACAATGACCTTTGGCCCAAGGTTACTATTACCTTATCTAAACTAAATTTCACACAAAGATTCCATCTCATAAACTGCAGAAAACAACTAGAAACACTTAAAAGTTTTCAATTCTTAATCGCTAAAATTATTACCAATTTAAAAAAAAATAAAAAACTTTTTGAATAAACATTAGGATATTAGAACTGAAGTGCATGCAATTCCAGCTAAAACATGTGGCTAAAAGATGGAGCAAAGCCTTGATCGGAACACTTTTCTCACATAGAAACACAAATTGAAAATGGAATGTCTCACTCTTAATCCGAAGCTGAGACGAGGAGAGAGCAAAACTTTGATTGGAACACTTCCTCGCAAGGAGAAACACAAACTGGCAATGGAATTTGTGTTTCACTCTTGGTTCGAAGCAGAAGGGAGGAGATAAGAGTTTAGCTGGCACAATTGGAAGAAGATTGTGGTGAAGTCATGGGGGAAGAATTGGTATTTGGTGAGGATCGTAAGGACCAAAGTGAAGAGATGACAGACCTTCCTTCTTTCGTTGTTCCTTACTTACGTGAAGAGTGGATCTAGGTGAGGAAAAGGCTAATCTTCTCTAACAAACTCCCAATCCTCTTCATCTCATCTAAATTCATGTTCTCTACTCTTTCTTTATGTGAAATTTGCCCAATTTGAGTAAAATTTGAAACCCTAGATCAATGGCATAGCTGTAAATTGAATGAAATTTTAGGATATTGCCAATATTGAATTCTTCTGTCTTTTCTTCATTCTGATGAAAAAGTTCCAATTAAAAAATCAATTCTTTTGAAATCATCTCTCAAGTGTTTGTGATGATTAAAATTATTTGTAAGAGATATAACAAGCACATGGAATACAGGAATTTTCTTTGCGGCATATTAGTTCGCGTCATAAAGAAAAGGCTTTTGAGTTGTCCTAAGGGCAGCCCGATGCACGGGGTCTGGGGAAGGGTCGGACCACTTTGGGGTCTTTGTACGCAGCCTTCCCGGCATTTCTGCAAGAGGCTCTTTCCACGACTTCAACCCATGACATCACAAGGCGATAGCTTTACCGCTATGCCAAGGCTCCCCTTCTTGAGTTGTCCTAAAACAAATTAATATGTAATCCCTTTATGTTTCCAACATCAGAACCCTTCTCGGCTCTTCTTCAAAGAAGAGGACTTCCCTTTCTACTTCCTTCTCAAAACCACCTCTTACATCTTACAAATTATTCTTTTCCAATTGTTCAATGCTACAAATGTTGCCCGATGGAAGCCCCACAAAGCTCCACAACGTTCTGCATGCATAGTTTGCCGATCCTGCTCGATCTCAAGCTACTCCTTTGGCGCATATTTCAGTTCAGAGTGTTTAGGTTTAAGTTGGGTAAAAGAAACTTCAAAGCCTAGTCGGCGGGGTGATGGTGTAGTGAGTCAATTACATTATGAATTTCCACTTAACCATTCTCACTGTTTCCTCTGTTCTTTGATTCTTTTGGAAAAAATTATAAAGGAAAATAATTCTTTGACAGTTCATCATAGATATACCATTCTGTAAGAGCGCAAGATCTAGTGTTGCAGGAGAATTGCTGCTTCTCATGGCTCCATATATGTGGGTGCACATCTTCCTCTTCGTTATTTTAACCGACGTCCTTTTGATTTTAATAAATATTTCTTTTGCACTCTTTACCAGATCAAGCACTCTTTATCTTAGTTGTAATCAATATTCCTTCGCACTCTTTATCTTAGTTGTAATCAATATTCCTTCGCACTCTTTACAGGATCAACTGCTCTTTATCTAAAATGTAATTAATATTCCTCTCCACTCGAACTGTAATTTACAACAGAGATAGTCTTTTGTTTTTTAGAAAAAGACAACCGCATTTAAACAGACAATTTTTTTAAAAGAAAAAAAGCCAATGTGCCACCGAGGGGCAATGTAGCACTAGAAAAATGACTTAGTTTTGTTTAAGTCCAGTAGACAAGGTCTTTGTCCGTGTCTAATAGTTAATTCTGTTTTCCTTCTCAGTTTTGTGATTGATTATTAGATTCAAATTCTCAGTTTGGTGTTTTTGTATTTTAAATTATCAATAAAAAATTCAGATCTGGATTCAAATGATTTAGATCTAACTGTAAATGTCACAAGTATTATTCACATGTACTAGAGTACCTGAGGAGAAGTAAGTACAGTCTGATTTGAGATTTGTTGTTGCGACCGCATTTGAGTGAACCTTTGGTTTTGGGCGTAAGAGAGAGGCCCATTAGCTCTAATTTGATTCATTCCATGAGTGCTCATCTGACCCATCATGCCCATTGTTTGCATGCCAGCCAATTGCTGCTGACCAATGCTAGCTGGATTGAATTGTGCGCCTTGGATCATGCTTTTCTGTCTTTGCTGTGAAAAGGACAACAATCATGAGGTCCTTCAACTTCATCTGATATTTAATAGGAAGAGTAAAAGCATAAAGGAAGATGAATAGGCAACTAGAGGGAGAGATGATAGCAAAAATCAGAACTTCTACATTTTTGGAAGCTTCTCAACAGAAAATTGTGAAAGGTTCAGCAAATAATTCGAAGAGAACGATATAAGTACAATTCTCTCATGTCAGACTGGACAAAAAAGGCATTTTGCAGTTAGGCATCAAAACTGCATGCTCTATCATATAAAAACAAAGGCATGTAGCGAACAAACTGATGCTGGCATTGCATTTTTTATTTTTCATTCTCAGGTTTCCCTACAACTCTCTGTGGAAATTGGGTAAAATAGAAATCAGTCCTAATTCAACAGACTTTGTTTTTCAAGATTGATTCTTTTCTTTTCTAATGGACTAATGGATTAATATAGTAAATATTCACCTTACCTCATTAATTTATGGGTGGTGCATCCTAAAAGTACAACAAAAGATTGTGTCCGCTGCTAAAGTAAAAATTAGAAACTCTTCAGATCCTTGCCTCTAAAAACAAAATATTAACTCTTTTGCTATTTTCACGCGAACCTGGAACTGCAAGTTTCAAGTAAGAGCTCATTTAACAGCTAACCAAAAAAAGTTCAATATTCTTATTCCAATTGGGGTCGGCTCCGATACTCAACAAAGAATAAAGATTGATAATTCCAAATTACCTGACCCATGATCTGAGATTGTAGCCCAAAGTGCGCTGCAGTCTGCCCCGGTAGCATCGGCAACTGCCCCACCTGACCCATCATACCCGAACGACTCATCAGCTGCTGCTGCTGGGCCCCGCCACCAAAATTCATCTGTCCAGACCCACCATACATCCTGAGAGCAGCAGCTGACATTCCAGCCCCACTAAACTGCTGATTCTGCTGCAATTGTTGCATCTGGCTCAACCTCTGCATCGAATTCGATCTTTGGAGCTGGTTCATTTGATATCCGGAATTCTGCGCCATGAGATTGGGTTGCTTCTGAGCGTAATCTAGGGTTACGGAGCTGTTAGAAGCGTCGACCTGGCCTTGCTGAGAGAGATCGCTGATGGAAGGAGAACCCACCATTGAAGGAGAAGCCATGTTATGGTTTGAGTTGGGGTTCGAAATTGGAGTCGACATCTGATCGGGCATGGGTTGGGGCGGCGTTTGCATAGGTTTCTGAGGAGATTGCGAAGAGGTGTTATCCGCCATTATAAATGGAGGATCTCTTCCGATTTTTGTCGAATTAGTGCTAGATTTAGCTAGGGTTTACAGGGGGATCGAAGCAGAGTAGCTCCATCGGAGTTTGGGATTGGGGCGGACAGGAATAGGATGGATGGGGACGAAACCGGAAAAAGAGAGAGAGTACGTGTTCTTACCTTCCCCTATAAATGAATCACTGATATGTGGGGCCCATTTTAGTGGGTCCGATGTTTCAGGGAATGTTTCTCATGTGTCACTGACGAAGTTATGTTAAGAAATCCAATAGAACACCGGGCTCTTTTCTATAAAGCGCATTGTGATGCGATCGCAGAAGTATATGATGTAGTTTATGTGTCGTTCGTTTACATGTAACGGCTTGCGTGGTGATCACCCTCGGAAACATAGAATTCGGACTTTCGGAGGGCGAGCAGGGAGATCCACACTGCTTTGAACAAAACCTGTGAGAATCGTTCGATTGCGCCAAAATTTGTATTCTTAAAGTAATTTTAATTTTTTCAATCAAAAATGTAAATTTTGATGCAATCGAACGACTACAAAAGATTTTGAATTTAAATTTGACTTCGAAGCCGTGAGAATCTCTCCTACTCCCTTCGGAAGTGCATAGAGACCAAATTCGCACTCCAAACTCACAGGATCTACTCTAGACCATCAAATCAGAAGGAAAGGAGAAGAAGAAGAGGTCAAGTAAAATTCAACAGATTTTGAGCGCTTTAGCAAAAGAAGGAAGATGATATGGAGGTTAAGATGTTTCATTACAATGACGATTTTAGTTTTCTCTCATCTCTAGATTTGAGGTGTAGATGAGATTGTTATCATAAAATTATGTATGATGATGTCTTCTAAAAATTTTACACTCACTACATCTTTTGCAACCATCATCTTGAACAAAGGACAAAGTTGTAAAACATCCAATTTCCTATCTTTCTCTTCAATGATTGGAGCAAGTAAAATACACATCGTTTTCTTTTTCCTTACTTTCACTTTCTTCCCTACTTTTTCTTACTCTCTCCTCCCTCGTTAAATATGGCATGGAACACCCCACTTCACGCCTTATAAGCTCAACAACATATTCATTATGCATGAGACGTGCACGCTATAGTTTGATTGCCAAGACAACCAAAGAGTCTCGAGTTCTCGATACCTAAAGGAAGTAGTAAGGCCACTTAAAATAAGGAATTCACAGCCTTTAAAAGTTAAAAAATGACATGTAATGATAATATGGCAAAACATTAAAAAGTTCATAAATGATATCTCTTAAAAGTTCAAAAATGACAGAAGTTTAAAAGTTCATAAATGGCATTTTCTCATAAAAGTATGAAAATATTTTGGTATACACTTCCTATGTGTCATAACACTATCAATTGTATGCAAGAAATCATATGAACCGAACTCCCTCTGGAACAACGACCTATCATGCTTAAAACTTCATTCTCAAAATGAATAAGTGCATGAATCTTTAAACATGTCAACAATTGTATTTCCAAATGAAAAAAGTGTTTTTACTTCTTCTCCAAAATGAGAAAATAACGTTTCTTGTCAAATCAAGAAACAACATTATCAAGCAATTTACATATTCAATATGTAAAAAAATGTACTTATGCGATTTACTTTACAATAGGCTAGCAAACCACAAATCATTGCCTTTGTTTTTTTTTTGAAAAAAATGGGTATACCACCAGTTTCATTGAAACTATCAACGAATACAAATGTGACACCCCGAAATTACCGGTCCAGCGGGGGTGCTCAAATGCATGGTATCTTCACAGCACATGTCCAGACTTGTCGACCTACGTCGTCAAAAGAAAGGAAAACAACAGAAACAAAACGGAGTCAGCTATAAACTCAGTAATCGATTATTTTACGACACGCTTCTCCTTAACAGGTTTAAACAATATGAATTGAGATAATATTTCCAAACCACATGCAATAATATCATAACAAACGAATATCAAAATACAGACAGTAAAAATGAATGTAATATGTCTCGACTATATATGGTATCAATAGGTACTATCAAACTACTAACTTTGGTCTGGTATTTCGGTTCAGATTCATATCACATAACAATTCACATAATTTCGAGACATTTCCTATTTCAAACAAACACATGTCAAATCATTGCCCAAAGAAGTAATATAATCCCCTTTCCCAACCGGTACTGGGCACAGAAGGGGACAGTTTCTATATGCGCATAAAGAACCTGTTTTGCGAAGTCAGGTTATGATCCTCGTCCTTCGTATATTACTTTTATAATCCAGTACAGTCAGACCCACAGTGTATTCTGTGGCGTCATATCAAATCCATTTCCAGAATCAATTACGGAGAACAGTCAATACGGTTAACCATTCAAATAATGCAGTTCAACAAATGCAATGGAATCGAATATCAAAATGCATAATAAAATATATATGAAACAATCACAATCCATTTCAAAACAAATCGCCCACAATTCAATCCACAATTTCAATCCGAATCACACATTCGGATCAGATAGTCAGAAATCAAATACAAGTTAAGGAGAAGTCCGATTACCTGATCAGAAGACGATTCAAACCGTCAAATCAAATTTTCTTGAACTTGAAACAGCTATGTCGTATCGTTGGAAATCCAATCGGAGAAGCCTACCAAATCATCAACGGATATTCAAAAATTCATCCCTTATGTTTGTACTATTTTCCTAATTAATCTCTCCTTTTTTTCTTTTCTTTTCTTTTCCCTTTTCCCTTTTTTTTTATTTTCCCTTCCTACATTTTTTTTCTGTTGGATTTCCGTATGGCGGTATGGGAGAGTTTTTAAGACTCAAAAGGGTCTTGGCTGCTGCATGGCCACCACGTGGTGGCAAGAGAGCCACGTCACCTTTTTCTCTTTTTTTTTAAGTCTTTTTGCAATTAAGCTTTTATACAATTTAAATTTATGAAATGATCCAAATTAAAACATACCGAAATATTTTTAAAGAAAACTTTGGGATGTTACATTTATTTATAATCAAAACCTCATAATTTCAGAATTTATGAAATAGTCCAAATCTAAAATTTAAATAATAAAATCACCACAACAATGGGGAAGGATCACGCTTATATGCATGATATGCAAATAATTATTAAGAAAGTAGTAAAGCTCATTGGTCATTTGGAAAAGTAAGAAGAGTCTAGAATTCTTCTTGAAAATGGTAATGTATTGGTCATTTTAAAAAATTAGTCCAACATATTTAATTTACAAGTTGGTCCAAATAAAACATACCAAAATATATTTAAAGAAAACTTTGGAGTGTTACAAGTTAAATTTTCAAAAGCAATTAAAATCCATTTAAAAACTGAAATGTACTTTTCTTTTGCTTCCAAAAAGAACAAAGTATCATATGCAAAATGTAGGTTAAGAATTGAACCATAATCACCTAAACCTTTTAACAGACCTTTAGCTTGAGCATTAACTAAGATAATATGCAAAGTATCTGTTGCTAAATTAAAAAGTAAAAGAGAAATGGGATCACCCTTCCTAACTCCCCTTTTAGAGGGAAAATATGAATTATCATTAATATTAATGCATGTCCTTCCACTTTCTAATAAATTCATTATCCAATTAGTCCAGTTGGGACCAAAACCCTGCCTAACATAATTTCTTTCAAATGATTCCAATTGATTCTATCAAAGGCTTTTTCAAAGTCTATTTTGAATAATATACCTTTAACCTTTGAATTTTTAACAGTATGTAGAACTTCATGTGCTATAACTACATTATCCATAATATTCCTTTTTTGATGTATGATGTTTGGCGATGTGCTATCAATTTATTCATAGGTGGGGCTAGTCTTAAAGCTAATAATTTGAATATGATCTTAGCACTACAATTAACTAAACTAATAGGTCTAAAGTTAGAGATGGTATTAATGTCAGCTTTTTTAGGAAGGAGACATATGGAAGCAAGGTTTAATTTACTTAAATCTAAAATATTGTAATAAAAAGCATTTACTAGAATGAATATATCATACTGAATAGTATTCCAAAACTGTTGATAAAAGAGGAAAGAGAAACCATCTGGCCCAGGGGCCTTATTAGGATTACAAGAAAAAAATGCAATTTTTAATTTCATCTATAGTAAAGGGTTTTGTAAGTTCTCTTCTCTGAATTTCATCTATCTTAGGAACATTATCCCAAAAAGATTTGTCTAAAGATATTAAACTTTCATCTTTTGTACCTAATAAATTTCTATAGAAAGAGACTATATGTTGTTGAAGAATTAGAGGGTCAGTTTCAGTCATGCCATTGATATCAAGAGAAAAAATATAATTCTTTTTTTCTCCTATGTGAAGCAATGGTATGAAAATTTTTGGTGTTATTCTCCCTCAAGGTGCCATTTCAACCTAGCCCTCTGTTGCTAGTATACCTCTTCTTCATGATAAATTTTGTTTAAATCTGAGTGACTATTTTGAAGAGTGTTTAGTTCTACAGAGTCCAAGTCTCTTTGTTCCTGTAAACTTTCTAATTGATCTATGTCTTAATAGGAAAGGGTGGTATTCTAACCATGAAGGGCTTCCACAACCTGCATTAAAAATGGTGATGGTAGCTGAGAAAATACATGAGAAGGTTAAGCAGTTAGTATGTGCCAAATTCATTCAAGAGGGTATTGAGAGTAAATTTCACAGGAAAAAGGTCACATGGCTTTATAAGTTCCAGTGGGCCTTGTGCAGAACAAAAATATTTCCTCGAATCTCAGTGAACCACAAAACGATGAACCATGATACTAGCCCTAACCTTTCTGGCCAGGTGGTACAACCAAGTGTTTTCGAACCTACATTCATTTCAAGTTTTTTCTCAAAAGTTCAATGGCCCAAGATGCTGTCTGTTACGACAAACAAACTGGCTACTTTTGATCACGGAGGTCAACTCAATTCTTGGCAAACATGCCTCTGATGAAGGGCTTTACATTAAAGGGTACTGGTTTGATAACCAAGGGAAGGATAAACTCAAAGGCCTTGCAACTGAAGGAGGTAGAACTAAAGGCTCAATTTTGGTCTCATTCTTTAGTGGTCAGTCTCAATTTGAGTTACTTGATGATCTTGACACAATATTGATACAAGGGCACTGTACCAAGGAAAAGGAGGGTAAGGAAGGCTCAAAGGCAGCGAAATGTTACTCTACCCTTCAAAGTGCTAAATTGTATAATTTTTCCTGCTAATTGCACTACAAACAACACATTAAGAGGGTTCATTTTACACTGGCAGTATGGTACCAAATGTTACTCACATCCTCGACTCTAGTGGCACAGTTCGATGAAAATTTGCATCACTGCAACATCTTGGTACAATGTTAGTTACAGCATATTACTGTACACAAGCTTGGAGACAAGCTTGTTTTCAAGAAAGTGGAAATGTAAGGATATAAACGGGTAAAGGCATTACTGACCATTAGATGAATATCGGGAGGCAAATGAAATTTGTTGCGATAAATACTCTGACATGCACCATTGCACCAATACAATCAGTATCATGCACCATCTTTGGTGCGAATGAAATTTGTTGAAGTAAATGCACAGACAAAGGACATCCAGCTATATTTTTAATATTAAGATTCTTAGGGAGTTAGATGGCCTTTTTGAGACAAAAAGAACTTCATAATTATTTTACAAATTGAACGTAAAATTAACATGATATGATGATCAAAGTTTATAGATCACCTTCACTACGAGCTCCTCTGTCCTAAAAGGCATCGTATTATATAATTTTGTCACTGGGTTTCTAACTTTATATATGGAGAAAAGTTTGTTACACTATAATTCATATTCATTATAAAAGTTAGATAAAAATTTAGGTACATCATTTTAAGTGTTTTTAGATGCTTCACTCAATTCATACTATTTGATCGGAATATATGATATAAATTTTAATACAATCAAATGATACACGTTGATTGAAATATCAATATAGCAACTAAAATTGTACTAAGTTCTATCCTAAAAGTTAATAGCACAAAAGAACAAAATTTATACAAATGAAATTGGAAGGCTAAGCTCAAATCAATGATAAGCTCTCATTTATACTGGATGATTAAATGAGTTATTAAAACGAAACAAACGAAGAAACAAAGGAATCTAAGATACGACAATTGTATGTAACATTGCAGGAATCACGAAAAAAGATATCACGCTTTGAATTGAATATTTCCTTCTCCCTAGTGTGGTCCCACCATAGAGTAAATAATTCATTATTCCTTTAGTTACCACGTTGTTTGTTTATGGTATTTAATTATCAAATCAAATATATTCGGAAATTGAATATTTCCTTCACAAAAAGATATCACATTGTTTGTTTAAGGTCTTTAATTACCAAATCAAATATGTCTGAACCAGGTCCACAAGTTCCGTGTCTTTACATCACTAGTATACTGAGTGACTAGTGCGGGGTCAAAGATGCTGGAAAATCTTGGAGATCATAAAAGATGCTCCCTAGACATTGTATTTAATGACCTGAGCGCCTCTATAAATACACAACATCACTCCTTTCGCAAGGCACCTCCGCACCTCACTTTTCTGTCATCAGAAAAGGCCTTTTCATTTTGTTTATTAAAACACTGTAATTTCATTTCACTTCCTCCTTCCTACTCAGACCTCTCTCCATCTTCCGATCTTTCTTTCTTGAATACTTTCCTTGTGCTCTATTTTTTGAAAATGTACCAAGGAGGTAGTCCTGGTGGTGGAAGAGACGGCTGACGTGACGAAGATTACGGCAACAGTGGTGGATGTGGCCGTCGCGGCGGCGGAGACGACGAATATGCGCAAAGTGACAGGGGGCCACGTGGTGGTGGTCCTGACACCTCCTCTTGTAGGGGATGGAATGCTCCTTCGAGCTATACCCTCTTTGAGGCGTTGAAGAGATTTAGAGAAGTTTGTTTCTGACCAAGCAGCCAACGGAGGTCGGATCTGGACTGATCTGACGTGGCTGTGTCTGAGTCGGCTTGTTCTCAGCCTGGGGACTGTGCCTAAAGCATCTCTTCCTCCGGCCTCAATAAAGCACCAGTGCACGTGCCTCCACCGAGTTGGGGTAAGGTCAAGAATGTCGTGTCATCGTGTCAAGGCGAACCCCTTGTTCAAGTCTCTGAGAACAATCTCTATCACTATGAAGTAAGCCATTCTGTCTACTAATCTGATCGTTGTTGAGATATTGTGGCTCGGTGCATTCTTTTTGCTAAATCCATTCGATTTTGTTTTTACAAAAAAAAAAATAGAGAATTGATGATCTAACCACGATGTCTTTAAGCATCTCTCTCTAAGTGTGCTGTGGTTGGATTTGTTCATTTAAGCAGAGTTAGTTCACATTTTCAATATATTTCAATCCATTTGTTCAACATTTCTATGGGAATTTTCTTTCTGCTGATAACGCCAGTAGGCTGCGGTTGTTAGCATGTTGTCACATTTGTAGAGCTTGGACTTTGTGTCCATTTTGAGTGCTTAATTGCTTCGCTATTCTAACAATGTTCCACATCGCAATGGATTAATAAATACGAATATTCCAATTCTTTTATATACCGTAGTAGAAGTTCTACATTTCTACTTGAGTTCAGATCTACTTGCGATCAGACTGAGTTTATTAATTAATTAAGTTGTCATATCTGTAGAACTTGAAGTCTTGTGCCTGTGTGCTTTTCAATATCTGCTTCGCGTTTCTAAGCTAGATGGCTGTTTTTCATTTAGTTAGTTATCTCATCTCGTTGTGTAGATTTTTCTTCTAAGAATTTTGTGATTGCTGCTTTAATATGAATAAGTTGTACTTCCAATATTTGTGTGTTGGTATTCATTGTCCTTAACAATTTTCTGTTTCTTGATGCAGGCATCCAGATGTTCAGTTACAATTGCGCTATGTGATGAAGTCCGGATAGGTATATTTTCTGGTCTTGTAGAAAAGTCAATAGACTTTTTTTTTATAGATAAGCAGTATATGGTTCGAAGTTTGATGCATTTTTTATTTTCCTGTTGATGCACAATGATCCAAACCCACACTCTATATCAGTGAATACACATCAGTATAATAGGTCTATTCATTTTATCAAAACCTACATTTTGATGTTATTGTCCTGATGATGTGTCACAAGAAAAACTATAATGGTAAATTAAGCACACTCATTGACAATAAATCAATAATTAATCAAAGCATATTATCAAGTCTTACTAATGTAAGCATGTAGTGTATGCAAAGCATTTTGAAGCTTAAGCAAAACTCAAGATTAATTTAGCTTTCTTATTTCAGGCACAAGAAACAAAATCTGAATTAGTCAAACTTGGTTCCAAAATAAAACACCACAGGATGTAAGCAGAAAGTTTTAGGGGAACAAAAGAACGACAAAAAAAGAGGAGCTCCCATTCAACCTGTAGAGTTGTTACAACAGGCTCTAGGTCATGAGACTCTTTTAATTTTGAGTGGATTATGAAAAAAATATTAGCCGTTAATGATACATTTTTGTTTTAAAATTACTTATTAGTTAAAATCAAGAGGTGCTTATAAGTAACAGATCTAATCATTGAGGCTTCATGAATTGACTAGTAACTGTCAAGCACCATCAAATCTAAAACTAAAAGAACCCTGATTTTGAGATATTTAAATTTGAGTCAGGCTGAGAGTGCTTCTGGTCTGCCTTTTGTCTATTGATTCACCATTTTGATTTTTTTCATTAGGTTTCAAAGAAATTTCCTAAATCGGCCATGAAATGGTTCATCTTGCTAACTACCCTTTCTTGTATTTCAACAGCTGGATTGATAAATTGATAATTTCCAATTTATCTTTTTTGATGAAAAATTACAAGCATACTGTGTTGTCAAGCTGAATAACAAGTTAAGAGCAAGATAAGAAACATACAAAGAAAAGAAAGAGACAAAAAGGTATATATTTCATAAAATTCAGGGTTTTTTTCTCTGAGGAAGTAAAATTACTTTTTTGAGCATATAAATTTACAATTACTTAATTCTAGCTCAATCAAGCTCTGAAATGATAGCATACATCATCTACAACTGAAAACTGAATGATTTCAATTTTCAAAGAACTTCCAGTGTTTATCTTAATATTTTTCTGAGCCTTGACCATCTGTACATATATGTTGATATGAAACCTGCCTAATAATTTAATTTATCCTGTTGACTAGATGCAGTTAATTTAATTATCGAGTGACTACAATGGAAGGGGTTCGGCCGAACTCAGTGCTACATATTGTGAACGCGACAGTGCATATCTGGCCGAAAACTGAAAAGCTTGGTGAAGATAGAACATCATCAGCTCAAATTGTTTTTAAAAGAAATTTGATCTATCAGTGAAGGTTGGATATGTCTTTCTTATGGAGTAAGTTGTCTCTTTATTTGTCGTTGCTTATTCATCTTTGCGATCATGCTGAAGTAGTTTTCTACTTGGTTGGTATAAAAACTATAAACTATAGAAAGTTTAAGTAAAATAAAAATTTAGGAGATGTTACTTGTTATATGTCAATGTGGAATGTCCATTGAAGGCTCCAGGATCATACGTATTGCTATGCGATAATTTATAATGATGCATTGATGCGGCTTTCTTTTTGGATTATAGTTCGAGCTAAGCTTGGCTTTGGTATTTGCAAGAGGGTGTTTAGCAGATTTAAAATATTATAGGCTTACTCTATACTGTCTGAAACTATATGTAACAAATCAAGTTTTGTTTGTCCTTAACGTAGGTTAATTTGGTATATGTTAACCAACGCACCTTCAGTTTTGTTCTAATTAATAAAAATGAGTCCCATAAGCACCTGATTTTGTACCATCTGACTTCTATGTTTACTAAAAAAAAACTTGCTTTGTTTCCTCCCACTTCCATCTCTGTTGCTTGCATAGATATTGTGAAGAGAGAATGACTTCTCGGAAATGTGGGAATGGGTGCAAAGCTCTGCATATATTATCAGAAAACGGAGCCTAACGATTTAAACGTGACCTCCCTTGGAAGCACTGCATGCACAACAATGGCAGGGGTACACTCATAGTTCTGGAACCATCAGACAAGTCCACTTTTCTAGGGGATATTTCTATTGGGCAGACCCTATCATGCCTTGAAACAAATTTGTATGGGGCATCATTGTTCTTTGAAAAGCTTGTATCTACAAATTATTTGTTTGTACGTTCAGCCAAGGGGTCTCTCTCTCTCTTCGCCGGGTCAATCGGCCTCTATGTAGTTGGTCAACAGGTAACTTTATTTAATTCGTTTGGTCTTTGATATTTAACTCCTGGCTTGTTCTCAGTAAGATAATTAGGTCAAGATTGTTTGGTTTGGACGACTGGATTCACCCTGGCTAGCAGCAGTCTGTGGGTCCTGGTCAGGTCCTATTTAGACTTATTTGCTGTTTAGCCTAGTCAAAGCTAACTTGGATTAAAGTAGTCACATTTTGGGCTGGTTAAAATTTGGCCAGCAATCAAGTTCTAAGTTGTTCACCCTGGTGACTTGCCCGATCAAGTACTGTGTTGATGCCTGAAAACTGTCCTCCCCCCCTCTTTTCTATATCGCTTTCTTTTGCAAGATAGTAAATTTAACAAGATATTCTTTTTTGATTTTCTGAGATAAGGAACATGGAAATGGAAAGGTGAGGACTTGATTTTTGGAAACCAATAATAACATTGGGAGGGCTAAAATATGCTTTCATTTACTTTTTTTAGTTAAGATTTACTTGTTTTATTTTATTTTTATAGATCTCCTTTTTAAGTAAGCCCTAAGTTTGTCATTTTGAATATTCCTCACAGAAAAAATCATACAATTGGTACTTGGTATGAAGGCCTAAATACGGTGCTCGAATAGAGAATGAACTGAGGCTGCTAGTAACACCAGAAAATGTGACTTGCGTTACAATTTATTTAAGCTCCTGCTTGTTGCTTCATAGCTAGTATAAATCGACACAAACTTTCAGGTATGCTGTAATGAGATCATGCAAGAAGGTTTATACCATTTATGAAGGATGTAGGTACAGAAGCTTGCAAGCTGTGATTTCTGATTGGATTGCAAAGTTTGACAATAAGGAGATGGGTACGTTGTATTTGTGCATTTTATTATTTTGTTTTTTGAGTAGTTGCGAACCTTTTGGTGTTATGATTCCAAATAATTCTCATATAATTTCTGATTTTGGAATAGTTGGGAACCAGCGGTATCATGCACCATCTTTGGTGTTATGCACCAATACAATCAGTATCATGCACCATCTTTGGTGCAAATGAAATTGGTTGAAGTAAATGCATAGACAAAAGGACTTCCAGCTATATTTTTAATATTAAGATTCTTAGGGATTTAGATGGCCTTTTTGAGATAAAAAGAACTTCATAATTATTTTTTCTTCAGGTTGGAACTGGAAAGACTAATATAGAGCAAATTTCGCGAGTCTATGGAAATCAAGTCCTTACCCTTTTTTTGTTCTCTTTTTATTATTACATTCTGGTCACAAACTAGTTAAACTTCTTATTGTAACATTTTTCTTTTTATCCGTGTTAGGCAGTTGTTGTCAGTATAGATCCTAGGAGAGTATACATCAAAAGTCCAGATGAGGTTAAATTTAAGAGTGTAAGGTTGACCAAACCAGGTAATAATAGATTGTTATTCTGTCATGAGTTGCGATATTTTGTTGAAATCACATTTTCTGTGATCCTATTAATCTAACAACTTTATGAACTTGTTATGTAGGACCAAATGGAAAGGAATATGCATGGATCAATGCACGGTATTTACAATACAAATATGCTATTTTGGATTCAAAAAAGTTATCAGCTGTAATTAACAGACATACTGACCATTTGATGCATGCATCAAATAAATAGATAAAGGGAGGCAGTGAGGGGAGATCAATTGGAGCTTATGAGCTTACAAAGGCTGTAGAACAACTTGGAGCTGGAGAATTTCTTCTTAATTGCATTGATTGTGACGGTAGCAATAATATCTTTTCTTTTGTGGGTGCACAATGGAATTTAACCTCGTTTGTTCTCAATACGGTTCATCTGTGTGCATGTAGGTCAGGGAGGAGGGTATGACATAGAGTTGATAAAGCTGGTGTCTGATGCTGCGACAATTCCAGTCATCGCAAGCAGTGGGGCCGGTGCAGTGCAACACTTCTCAGAGGTCTTTCAAAAAACTAATGCCTCTGCTGCACTTGCAGCTGACATTTTCCATCATGATGAGGTAAACTTTTTATTACTTTTGTCCAGCATTTCATGTCGCATTGTATGGCTTTCAGAAACTCTGAGAGTGTATTTGTATGACCATTTCACTTTTACAAGTTATATTTCCTTTTATTATTCCCAAGGTGCCTATTCAATCAGTGAAGGAGAATTTGTTGGAGAGTGGCGTGGAAGTGAGAATGCTGCACAAGGAGCAGACAACTCAATTCAATCAATCTGAAATCGGTCTGAGAGGAGCTGCGGTGGTGGTGTGAGCACTTAGGATTTATTTCAGTGAATTTATGAATAGCTTGTGAAGAATAAACGAACTCTGCAGTGATAGGGTCGACGGGTAGAGATCAGATGCAGTTATTTCTATTGTTTTGTTTTTCTTATGATATTGCTGTTAGTGTTAGATTCTTGTATGATCTGGCCTCAGCTTAGTTACTGACTATTATTAATAATATTAATTATATCTTATTCTACTGTATGTCTTGTCTTGCATTGTTTTGTTTTATTACTCGAGTTCTGAAGAAAGACACAAAAGGAACATGTCACAAGTCTGATT
>CAXKVX010004454.1:0-24989 GCA_964058865.1 Eleocharis quinqueflora
GCGAGGGCCCGAACTCTTGTATCAAAGTGTGATGAAGTAATTCTTGATCCCAGCAAGTATAGAGGATTCAACAGAGTCTGTTAAAATTTGACAAAAGAGAAGTCCAATTTTATAAACACAGTGCCATGAAGGAAAAATGAAAAATAGAAATGACCTTGTTAGTTTCTTGCCCAGAGTGCCTATAGATTGTTCTATTTAATAAAATTATCCTAAGTACATGCATTGCAACAAGCATTAATAGTTTCTAACTTACGGTAGAAATAATCATGTCAAACTTATACCTATGATGCGATATACATCAACTAACAGTAAATATATATCCACCTTATAGTTAAATATTAACTTACAGTAAATATATATCCACCTTAGGCACCACAAATCTAGGTGATTGACTTTTACTGGGGATCCAGAACAATTAAATGCCCGGTTTATTGGGGGGATCCGGAACGATCAAATACCCAGTACCTCTCTGGTACTTACCCGTACTGAAATACAAAATAATAGTGCCTGATTTCAATAATTTAAACGACATATAGCCTAAAAAACGTTCATTGCAAATAAAGCCCCTGAAGTAACATCAAATTACAAGGAAGGTGCAGGCTTGTGTTAAAATATGCAAAACAAGTCCGTACCTTGACATACAATTCATGAACCTCCTGAAAGAAGTTTTTAATGCCATCTTCATTGCGGGAGTCATGGAGTAACATCAATCTTGTATGTATAAAATTGTTGGTCAAGGAGAAGAATGCGAACTCCAAGGGAATAACTTAACATGTAGCAAAGTCTTTTTTATACCCTAGATAATGGGAGACATCTCATACAGAGATATAACCTTGCAATGATGGGAAAAAACATTGATGCAACAGATATGGAAATAATTGAGATCTTGTTAAGGATAAACGCGATGTTTGGTGTTTTCGTGCAAGGTTAGTATGATACTTCTCATTCCATAGGAAGTACAATTGAAGCATTACTTTCAGCAAAGATATTGTAAATTTCCCAGTGCAAGAATTACATAGAAGAGAAATGGTTGATAAATCAGGCAAAGAAATAAAAAAATAATAAAATAGCTTAAATGATCATAATCAATGCTTGTAGAAAAGGATATGACCAGCAGTGACATATACCGACACCGTTAAATCATTGAATCTGTCAACAGATTTCAGAAACCTACAACAAGAAATAATTTCTTAGATTCAAATCCTGAAAATACAGAAAACTACAAGCATATATATATATATATATATATATATTGTTTCAAATTGAAGTTTGAAGGCTTTACATAGCACTCGTGGTCCATGCAACATCTTGAACCAGATCCAATGCTGCATGAAGTATAAATTGGTGTTGATGAATTTGTTCTTGCTTTTGCTGCAAAATGCATAAAGTAAACATAAAAAGGAGATGAATAAAAATTATGGTTGTTTTACAATTAATTGAGGTGAAATAGTTGACAGCAGCACCCAGGCAACAACTCTCTCACATATTTGGGAAAAGAAAATTTAAACATTATGTATGTTAAAACCGTCCCATCTTGTGTAAAAACTTTTTCACTTTTTCAATAAATTTTTTGAGATAGGCCAAACCTATCTCCTTCAAAAAAGTATGTTAAAACCAATTTGGACCATGATGCAGAGGTAGAGCTAGAATTGAATTATAGAGGGGACCCATTAATACATTTCTGGTACATGAAGAGACTAGTTACCATTTTACAGTTTTAGCATTGCTTCAAAATTATCCCCGCACCCCAGTCCCTATCTCTGCCTCTTACCAGCAACAGGTTTACCAGTATGGTACAAAATCCATGAATGCACAGATACATGAGAGGGATTAGAGAGAGACGGGACAAAAGCGAATACTCTGACAGCGGAGCCCACTTCAGCTTCATATATGGGAATATCATTCTTGCTGACGATTATGAAGCACGCCGTGTTTGCCATGGAAACGAATCTACCATTTGAAACCAAGAAATAAAAAAGGCGGATCGAAATCCTAGCGTAAAGCGATTGAGAGGAAGTTGATTGAAAGAAAAGGAATTAGGATGTACCGATTCAGTGGGAGATGCTAGGGAGTTCAGATCTGGATCAAGTGCGACGATCGTAAGGGATTTCAGAGTTGCGACCAGCGACCAGCGACCAGCAACCACCTCTTTTGTTTCTCAAACTGAATTTGAGGTTGAAGGACAGGTCCTATGGCTATGGTTAAGTCGCGGGACCACTGTTCGTTTGCAACTTGCAGTGGTTTCAACTCCCAATGTTTGAGTCAATTGGGAAGGCCGGGGAGACTAGAGTTTTAAAAAAATCCGGGCGGGTCTACTGCCGTGCCCGATCCGTGCCCGATCCGTACCCGTGCCCGGATCCGCGGATTCCGGATCCACGGATCTATCACGGGTCGGGTTGGCCCCAAATCCTCCAAACCCGTCTAAATCCGTCCGAAGACCCGCCCGTGCCCGACCCGTGGACCCGACCCGTGGATCCGACCCGTAGATCCGTGCAAAAATTCAAAAAAATACAAAAAAATTCAAAAAATTTCAAAAAATTCAAAAAAATTCAAAAAATTCAAAAAAAAATCAGAAAAATTCGAAAAATATATATATATATTAAAATATTGTGCAGTTTTAAATTCAAAAATTCAAAAAAAATTCAAAAAAATAAAAAAATTTCGAAAAAAATTCAAAAAATTCAAAAATTTGGACGGATCCGACCCGACCCGCCCGGACCTTACCCGCCCGAGTTTATCACGGGTCGGGTTGGGGGTTTTGGGTTCGGATCCGTGCATACCCGCCCCGTCGTACCCGTGGATCCGCCGTACCCGTGGATCAGTGGATCCGGACGGGTCGGATCCACGGGTACCCGACCCGCCCCGTTTTGAGAACCCTAGGGGAGACCACGACACACATCCAGGTAGGACCAGTATCCTCTGCGTATCTCATTCGCTCCGCACTTTGCGTATCGCAATATGGACCGTTGGATTGAAGATCGACGCTCGACCGCCACTGATATGAATCAGGGGGCCCCCTTGTATTGTTGAATCGGAACCGTTGATACCAATCGGACGGTCCAAATCAAACGATACGCACTTTGGGTAGCGATTTCGCTACCCAGAGGATATCGATTCCATCCAGGTAGGGTTTAAAAAAAATCCGGGCGGGCCGCTCGTGGACCCGCCCGTGTCCGATTCGTGTCCGACCCGTACTCGTGCCCGGATCCGCGGATTCCGGATCCACGGATCTATCACTGGTCGGGTTGGCCCCAAATCCTCCAAATCCGTCTAAACCCGTGCCCGTGTAGACCCGTGCCCGACCCGTCCCAAGACCCGCCCGTGCCCGACCCGTGGACCCGACCCGTAGATCCGTGCAAAAATTCAAAAAAATACAAAAAAATTCAAAAAAATTCAAAAAAAATTCAGAAAAATTCGAATATATATATATATATTAAAATAATGTGCAGTTTTAAATTCAAAATTTCAAAAAAAAATTCAAAAAAATCAAAAAAATTCATAAAATTCAAAAAGTTGGACGAATCCGACCTGACCCGCCCGGACCCGTGCCCGACCCGTTTGGACCCGCTTGGACCCTACCCGCTCGGGTTTATCACGGGTCGGGTTGGGGGTTTTGGGTTCGGACCCGTGCATACCCGTGGATCCGTGGATCCGAACGGGTCGGATCCACGGGTACCCGACCCGCCCCGTTTTGAGAACCCTACATCCAAGGCTATGGGCTATGGCTATTTGCGTCTTACCTCAATTTGTATTTATTAAACATATTATTTATGTTATTATACATATTTTTTTTATTATGTACGTTGTTAAAATATCATATCGATACTAGTTATTTACATTTATTTACAATTATTTTTTTATTATGTGGATTGTTTTTATTTATTTATTATGTTCATTGTTATTATCCACATTATTTTTATTATGTGCATGATCATTTATGGTGTGTCGCGTGTCCGATAATTTGGACACACGTACAATGCAAATTAAATAGCAAAATGACATGTCAGTTTATCCGAAAAATTGAACACACTGACACTAAGCATGCTTTATTTATAGTATTTGATAATGGAGGGAAAAACTGGGTTCATAAAAAATGAGTACATTCGATACCTTCAGTTATTTTGAATTGTCTGATTTTAATATATAATAAAATTTTTGATACATCTGAACAAATTGAGAATAATTAAAAATACTCATTGTATCTATCTTCGGAGTACTCAACTTTTTCAGTAAATAATGTAACTTAAAAGTTCCTAAATAAAATCATATAATATATGTCAAGAGTGAGATTAAAGTATTTTATCTAAAAAAGAAAAAAAGAGACTATGATACTTCAATGATGTTTTTAGAGCTTTCTTGTTATTTATCTAAATAAATTGAGATTTAAGTTGCTAAATAAATCCTTCATATCAAAATATTGTAGGAAATTAAATTTCGTGATTTTTAGAGCTTTTTGTTATTATTTAAATACTTTTTGGGATATTTCTAAAAATAATGCCATTTTCTGAGCTGCTACGTGAAAAATATTTAAAAATAGCAAGAAAGTTCTAAAAATCACGAAATTTGATTTCCTACAATTTTGATATAAAAAAATTATTGATTTATTGAGCTAATTATATATGCATAAGACGGAAGGAGTTGTCCTATGCATATTATTTTATTCTTGCATATATATATATATATATATATATATATATATATATGAGGGGGGATCTATTGGCCTCCTTTTTCATAGCCTCCTCTAGCCTCCTTTTTAGAATTTTCTAACTATGGCTAATGATTTTTTAAAGATGGCCTTATTTGACATAGAAATTAAGGTTTTTTTTATTATTTTTTGGGTCAGCTTTAAAAAATCATTAGCCATAGTTAGAAAATTCTAAAAATAGAAAAAATTAGTATTCTACAAGATTATGATATAAATAAATTATTGAGCTATTTAAATCGAAATTTCAGACGCTACATTTTAAAATTTGACCCGTAAGCGTTTCACCCGAAGTGCTTATGGAAGCACGCTAGCCATACTCTCTCTCTCTCTCTATATATATATAGATAGGCTAGGGTGCTCCATGGAGCACCAAACCGCTAATGCTCCATATCGTATCTCCAATTTAAAAATTCCAACGATCGATCCGACCCGTTGAACATGATCTACATATTGAAATCTACTTGGAGATTGAACTTTACATTTTTTGAAATTTTTATGCTATTTTTTTTGAAAGAATCACTCTTTTCATCAATCTCATGAATTGAACCGCTAACTTTTCACCAATAATGCCACTGCATTTAATGAAAGTATAAATATGTGAGAACTATGAAACGTGAACCTATGAGAAACTATGTTGACATTGAGAGTTGAGACCATCCAGTAAGCCATTAAAGATCAGGCACTAAACAACTCCCTTTTCTTAAGTGATTTACCTGACATTATATATAACACTCCTTTGTCAGCTACATGAACAATTACATTTGACAAAATCACAACGACAAAAAGAAAAAAAAGACCGTCCCAAGTTGAAGTATCATAATTATCATGAAGTTACTTAAGCTGAGTGAAGACACCTTGGTACAATCAGAATTCAGAACTCGAGTTAGGAAGGCGCGAGTACGAGAGAGAAAAGGAGGGAGTGAAATACGCACGCCTTCTCCAATCAGCTTGGCTGCTATCAAAATCGCGGGGAGAGAAGGCTCTGATAGTCTGATCTGGGCAGACGGGATCTTTCTTCTTTTTTTATTAGTATTTTTTTAATCTCTCTACGGAGCAGCTGCTCCGTTACCTTTGTTCTGTTTCGAACTTTTGTGAGATCATCGAGCATGATGAGAGCAGATTCGAGGAAAATCAAACGACAGATAATACATAGCAAATTTAGTTGCTAACAGCTTCGTGTAGCATCCTGACCCAATTATATATATATATAGCAAGACTAAAATTATATGTATACTAAATCACCTTTCGTATACTAAATCTCAATTATCATTATTAGTCCAGTAGACTAGTAGTACATTAGAAATTTTTATCCTTTCGGATATAGATGCTTCACTAATTAATACTCCCAATATCATGTTTACAACAACTCCAAATATATGATAGAGCCAGAGAAATTATGACGTCGGAGTCTGGTTTAGAAGAAGACTACATCCATCATATCAAAAACGTTGTAGAAGCGCAGGAGCGAGCAGCGAGCAGCGCATGGTCATGACAGTCCACAAACAACATGTCATGATGTTGATATCATGATATGCATCCATTTATTCATCAACGTACGTACATGATTCTGTCAATATGCTGACAGCGTGAATGTGTGATGATATGGCTTTCCATTAGTCTTCTTAATGAATGCCAAAAATAATTAAGTCAGATTGATTCTTAAACTTTTATTTACACTTTTTTTTCTGAAAAAGTTTGAGAATTAAAATATTGATGTTTGCATTAAATTAAGTTCCAACAATATACAAACATACCTTACATCCGGTGGAAACATGGTGTGTCTTTCAAGATGTATAAAAGACAATATTAGTGCAACCATCATCCGCTGCGGCTCTGCCCTCTGGTAAATATATATATCACCACATCTGTACTACTCTACTAGATTAACTAAAAGTTAAGGTAAAATACGCAAGTATACATATAATAGGTTAACAATAATTCTTGACGCGCCTGGGATCCAAAAAAAATAATGGCAGAAACAGAACAATCTCATTATAAAAAAATTCTTGCTGGTCCCAGATGCCAACAAACAAGTGACAATTGGCTCTGAACAATTTCAGGTGAACATAAAACATTTGAAATAGTGTATTTCAAACCCGTGCCCTCGGGACCGTCTTCAAAATATTTTTTGTTTTTGCTGTGGCCGTCTTATACTCTTATATATAATAATGCACACAGCCTACAAACCACAGCACCACACACACACACACACACAAAAGTAATATATATACCGACATGGTTCTATTAAAATATCGCTACATTGATTAATCTTCTTGTTGGCATTCAATGCCATTAATTAAGCCCGACTAATGGTGGGTCATATCATTATACTGTCAGCATATTAGACAGGATCATTTTATAAATAAATGATGTATATATATCAACATCATGACGACATTAACGAAGTCCATAAACTATCTATTATTAATTTTATATTACATGGATGCTGATCAGTTTTTTTTTTTGGGTAATTGGCGAAATTGTTGTTAGGAAAGTACTCAAGAGAGGTTGGTTTTTCAAGCAATTAGTCAGAATGGTAAAAGCAATACTGTGTGAAAGCCACACGGTAAAACTACTACCGTGTATTAGAGTGGCACAGTAAAGTTTCTATCGTGTCGGAGGCTTTGCCACAACTCGATCAAAACCCAACCACACGGTAATGATTCTACTGGTTTTTCAAAACTCAGCTCCCCTATAAAATCATTTCCATCCACCAGCAAATCCTAGCCGCAATTCTCTTTCTGTCTATTTTTTCTTCATTTTTGTAAATTTACGAAGCTAGAAATTATTTGAGCAAATTGAAGAACAAAGTAGAGATTGCAGATCAAATTGAAGAACATCGTTGGTGTTGAATTGTAAGTATATATTTACATTTTTAATTTTAGAAATATGTAGAAAGTATTAATTTTATTTGAAATTTTTTTTATTTGGAATCGTCTTACAAGATCTTTAGCAAAAATGATCATTATTAATATATATCATGGAGGTCAAATAATTAAGGGGGCACAAGGAGTAGATTATAGTTTACCAGCAAAATGCTCTTTTTTTTTATCACTGAACACAATCGATTTGAATAGTTGAAAAATGAAATATATAATGGTCTTGAACTAGATCCAAGTGCATATACTTTGAATATCAGGGTCCGAACCATGATTACAGGTCCAAGTGGACAAATGTATTTTACCTTGATTCCAGTTAATGATGAAAATATGTGGAAAATGGCTCTTAATAATGCTGCAGTTTGTTACAACTACCGTTACTTGGAACTGGTAGTTGAGGAGATACCCATATCATCTGTTTTTTGCCCTAATTTGAATAGCATACCAGAATCCAACATACTTAGTAGCAAAACTCGGGATTTTGATACAAGCATGGAAAATAAAGAAGAAGAAGAAGAAGAAGAAGAAGAAGAAGAAGAAGATGATGATGATGATGAAATCGAAGGTGAGGGAGATGATGATGTTAGGGATCATGTTGTGAGTGAGGGAGATGATGAAATCGAAGGTGAGGACATAACAATTAGGTGGAGAGATACCATTCCATTTGTAAACCGGGAGGATAAACACCCAGCTGAACAATTTTGTAATGTATCGAGTATGGTAGACTCTGATGAAGCGTTTTTTGGTATTCCAAAAAAGTTTGAGGAGCCATTAGCAGAAGGTTGAACATTTCCAACAAAGGAACATTTAAAAACAGCCATACACGACTTTCACATTAAAAGTAATATTGAAATTGAAGTTGCTAATAGTAGCAAATCCAAACTGGTTGTTAGGTGTAAGGACATGAATTGTTATTGGAGATTATATGTGAAACATAGTAAATAAGGATCAGCTTGGAAGATATCAACTAATCTGGTACAACACTCATGTCATGCATCAGTTACAAGACCCGATCACAGACAACTTACATTTAGAATGATTGTCAGAGTTATACGAAGTGCTCTTAAGAAGAATTTAGAACTTAAATTAAGCATGGTTTAAGAGTTGATTAGAACTGCATATCCTACTGTGCAACCTACATACAATAAATTATGGAAGGGGAGAGAGTTGGCAATTGCAAAAATGTTTGGTAGCTGGAAAAAAGCTTATGAGATGTTACCACCTTTGTTTAATGCAATGCAAGCGGCAAATCCGAGAACAAATGTTACATTTGAGTCTTATCCATCTACACATTATGGAGTTCAACTTTTTGGACGAGTTGCTTGGGCATTTGGTCCATGCATTCAAGGTTAAAGAATCATTTTACAAATGCGTTGAGTGATTTGTCAAAAGAAAAAATAGTGCAAATTTTTGGGCTAGCAACAATTTCGCGTTTTGTCCTAAAGTAAGAGAAAAAATTTTGAAACGAGGAAAAAAGGGAAGAACACTCAAGGAAGTAACACCTCTAACAGCAAGGTTTAACACGTATGAAGTTATGGTTAGAAATGAGGAGATCAAAGAGGTAATGTGTTTTCATATTTTCAAAATATTTGTACTTATTCATCTATTTTGCAAAATATAATGGAGTAGTAATGACTTCAATTTTTGCAGGGAGTTCTAGGCAATGTGAAGTATGATGTTGCTTTTGTTGAAGGAATGCCTCATTGTAATTGTCAGAAACCACAACTAACAGGTATACCTTGTTGTCATGTACTGGCTGTGTGTTTGATGCGACAATTGGACGAGGAACAATATATTAGTCCATATTATTCGGTTGAAAATTTTGGTAACACTTGGTCTGGAGAATTTAGTGGGTATGAAAATCCTCATAATTGGCCAATGTATGTTAGTCCAAAAATTAGACCAGTCACGTCCAAGGACTCCAACTCAGTCTGAGGAATGATGGTATGCATGCATTTACTTCGAAACCATTCGTAATAAAAATGTAGCATATTGGAATCAAATGGTCGATCGATTTTTGTAAACATGCCTAGCTCCTATGTTGTTCCTGCAAAATTTAAGAACAAGATATAAACATCTTACTTATCCCAATCTGTTAGGTAACATTTAGGAGAATGTGACGTTCGACTCTCCAATTTCAGCATTGTCTTGTCTTCTAATTCTCCAAGGCCCAGCTTTAGGATTATCTCAGTCATAAGAAGGATCAATGCCCAACAAGTTCTCAATTTTAGCACTCCAATCATCATAAGAAATGCCTGTAACTGGCATTCCTTGAATGGGCAATCCCCAGATACAACTCACGTCTTGTAATGTCATTGTCATCTCGCCAATTGGAAGATGAAAATTATGCATCTTTGGTCGCCACCTCTCTACCAAAGCAGTAATCAACGCTCTATCAATACGAGTGGTGGAATCTGCGACTTGATATAGCCCCAATCTTTTAAGAGCCGACTCGCAAAACTCATTATATGAAACTTTATCTTTGTGCGACCCAATCATCTTGAATGTGAAATTACTCTGCATCAAAATTATATTAGTCTTATAATATTAATATAAAAGATGCATAAAAACATAGAAAATTTAATTTAAAAGCAAAATTTACAAACATACAATTCGCGTGATTTTTGAAGTACGATGAGCTTCACGTGGCAAGTGTAATACGTCTGGGGCTTCCATTTGAAATACTTCTGGATTACTCATTTCTAGAAAAAAAAATTCAACATAAATTTAAATCAAATTGCTATTAATAATTCACAACTAATTATTACTTACTTTCTTATTTGGCCTATTTGAATTAATTAACAAGTAAATTTAATAATTTGACCTATTTATAATTTTTTAACTAATTTGTACAAATAATTTAATTATTGGGTCATGACTAATTTAAGAACAAATTTACTAATTAACAACAAAATTAAGAACTAATTATAATTTGTATCAAACAAATCTATTATTATTTTGTACAAAAAAATTAATTTAGTTCTACATGGCTAATTTGGTCATGATAATCATGGTTCACATTTCTACTATTAATTTCAAAACTTAAAATTGAAAGAAAATGATAACTAACCTCAAGATGTAGCTGAATAGAAATGTTTGATTATCTCTGAAGAGTAAATTGATGCTTACGGATTGTAAATTGGATTAGTATGGAGGGAGTTCTAAAAATTGGAGGTTGGTTCGACAATGGAGGTGAAGGTTGCGCTGTGGGGAGGAGAAGAGAGCCACACGAGGTATTTATTACAGTAGAAGCTTCACCATGTGGCTTTATTTAGACGCTCCATACGGTAGAAGCTCTGTCGTGTTACTTTACTTACCTGATCTTCTGTGGCTTATTTATCAAATTTGTTCAAATCTCCAGCACGGTGGAGGGAATCCCGTTTGGGAGGATACACGGTACAGCTGATTTCGTGTGGTTGCTCAACACGGTAAATGTTCTACAGTTTTGGCTATTGGGTCGAAAAACTCTCTGCCTTGGCTACTTTTGTTACTATTCTTTATCGAATTACCAAAAAAAAAATTCTGGATGCTGATGCTATGATTAGAAAATAACTTAAGGATCCCAATCTAATTTACTCGAAAAATAAAAATAGTGTGCTCGTTCTTGAACCCATGGTTCTATTTGTTTGACCAACCAAATCTAATCATGAGTTTTTTAAATTCTATTTTGGTTATCATAAAAGAGTTTACTATTCTTGAAAATAGACCTAAAACTTAAGCTACTTGAGTTTAGATATACATATCCTTGCTTATTAGATAATGATGAAGCTATGATTTGCTTTTCTTTAAAGTATTTCTCATTGATCTTAGTGAAAACTTGAGTTATTTCATCATTCAAATCATCTTTTGCTTTGCATTCAAATCTTGCTCTTTTGCAATGAAATCATTCCCTTTCTCCATGATAGTTGTAGCTTTATCTTTATGAATCACTACACATAGATCACTTTTGTTAGCACTAGTATCATTGCTAGATGCACTATCAAGAATATGTCATATTTCATATGCAATGTTAGAATCAATAACAATTGCACCAATTGACTCTTCTACAAAATTTAATATGAAGTAAAAATCATAAATATTGTCT
Organism: Eleocharis quinqueflora; assembly: GCA_964058865.1. Taxonomy (NCBI): domain Eukaryota; kingdom Viridiplantae; phylum Streptophyta; class Magnoliopsida; order Poales; family Cyperaceae; genus Eleocharis; species Eleocharis quinqueflora. The sequence continues at coordinate 11,669 of CAXKVX010004454.1, forward strand.
AGAGTCCTAGATGGTGAATCTTTAGTGGCATAAAAGACTTCTTGGTCAAGATTATATAAAAGATCATTTCCCTCTAAGTATTCTTGCATTTCCTTTTTCCAACCATTTTGCATAAGCTTAGGGGGTTCAACCATGGACCAGTATCCTCTGCGTATCTCATCCGCTCCGCACTCTGCGTATCACAATATGGACCGTCGGATTGAAGATCGATGCTCGACCGCCATTGATATGATTCACGAGGCCCCTTGTATTATTAAATCAGAACCGTTGATATCAATCGGACGGTCTAAATAAAAAGATACGCACTCTGGGTAGCGAAATCGCTACCCAGAGGATATCGATTCGTTCAACCATACTCATGTCAAGACTCATGTTGGTCAAATTAGCTAGGTATGAACCTTTGTGATCTAGTACCAATTGTTATTTTGGGGTCCTAACGTCAAACAAAATATGCATAAGCATTTTATCAATTTCAATTCAAATTTTTAGACATTAATCACGTAGCTAAAATCACAATCAAGCAAGTACTAATAGCAATTGAAGCAATAAAGTGCAAATATAGTAAAAAGAGAGAGTAAAGAGCAAGAGAGAAAGAGAACACGCTATGTAACGTGGTTCGACCTACAAGCAAACTAGGCCTACTCCACGGGACCCCCAGATTAAAAAATACCTTCCTTATCTGATTCCACTAAATCACAAGTGTTCTTACAATTGCAGAACCTATTTTAAGTTTTTTATCAACAAGAAAATCTATCTTAGATTCCTAAACCTATGCAAGGGACTACACTACTCTACAAGGCAAATGTGTTTGATTGACAACACAATCAAGGACGGGAATGAACTACTTGACAACACAGCGTAGTTCACAAAACTAAAACAAAAACAATGTATTCTCTCGAATTGACAATTAGAGAATTAGCTATCCTAAGCACTCTCAAAGTATGGATGCTGAAGGAGAAGGCTCTTGTGCCTTTTCGGGTGCTCCATTGTATGCTTGTACACTTAGGAAGAGTTTTCTTGATACTTTTGGTTCGAATCCCCAAGGTTTATATAGGTTGGGCACATCTTGAAGTCTTGAATTATTGATCTGGAAGCCTTGCATTACAACAATTGCCTAACCCGTTACAAACCCCGTTGTAATGAGTTAGCTCCTTTCCTAAAATGCCCTTCAATTCATCTCTGGCTGAACTCTGGGCCCTCCTGCACAGGAACCCGTTGTGATGGGTGAGCAACCCGTTATGACGGGTTGGCAACCCGGCCCGATGTGACGGGTGAAGAACTCGTCATGACGGGTTGGCAACTGTTGTGACGGGTGTGAGATGTTTTACCGTAATGAATGGCTCTGTCAACTGCCCATCTGACCTTGTCTTCTGGCTCTTCTCCTCTTAAATCTGTTACAATGGATTGAGGACCTGTTGTGACGAGTTCCCCTTGCATTATTATAATGTTAGGCTATGTTCTTATCCAATTTGCTTTCTCTTGATATCTATGCGATCGTCTTAACTTGTACATATATGTTTGAGCATTTGCATCATCAATCTGTACCTGTATAAACCTGCAACTCAGCAAAACTAAATTGTGCATGTGATGCATGTGTAATCATGTTTGATTAATGTGGATGCCATTATCTGAATGTTTTATTAATTTTTGTGTAGATCAGATTGTGTGTGTGTGTGTGTGTGTGTATATATATACATATTAGTGTTAATATGGCGAGCTAGCAAAAAAGAGCTAGCCACGAAAGCATCAAAAACTTTCTAAAAATGATGTTGTTCTATGATCGATATTACCAAAAAAGAGTGTAATTTAGAGTATATATTACATCGGGTATCAAGTCATATCAAGTCATAAAGGCGCTGGCGAGTAAAAAAATATTAATTCTTCTATTTCAGGTATTAAATAATAAAAAGTAGTGTAGAGTGATTGAAGAAAAGTGGGGTGCACCTCCTATCTTTACGACGAATTTTTACTTACATTTTGCAATCTCGTATTTACTACAGAAGATAATAAGTGTATAAGCCTCAAAAGACCCTTTGCGAAAACTATTTTTCCTATAATGCAAGGTGTTATAACGAGTTAATGGGAAGATGGGCCGAGAAATCAAATGCTCGGAGCTCAAGAAATTGGCTAAGTACTGGATTTCTCAAGAGGTACATTACTGTAACACATAGATAAGGCTTTATAACGTTCTATAAGGCGTTATAACGAGATCCTATGGCATTATAATGAGTTACTGAAGAGATGGCATCCAAAAGTCAGCTGCAGAAACGTTAGAGGGCATTTTTGGAAACCGTTGAAGGCGTTATAATGAGACTGTGGGTCGTTATAACACATGGAGTTGATTATGGCACTAAATGGAGCTATGAAAGCCTAATGCCTATATAAACTGGTGTGATACTTCAAGGAAGATCAAAAAGCATTCTCTCAAATTTAGAAGTGGTCAATAGAACTTATAGAGCACAAAAACATTCTCCTACAAACATGCAAATCTCTACCATTGTTAGCGCTATAGAGAGTTTAGGATAATCATTGCCTAATCATCTTTTGTGATACCTTGCAAGTTGTGTCTTCAATTGTAAGTGTTTGTCTCATCCAAGGATTGAATCTTAGTTCCTTGGAGGAACCTTTGTTGTTAGTTTCGTGGAAGAAACTTTTTGTTTTGTGATACCTTGAAAGTTGTGTTGTCAATTGCAAGAGTCTTATGGTTTTTTGGATAAACCTTGTTGTCAACACTATGGTATAATATTATTTATTTCAGCTCGATGTGGACTCGAGGTCCTGTGGAGTAGGCAAAGATTATCGAATCACGTTATACCGTGTGTCAAACTTGTCTTTATCTTTTGTTCTCTCTTTCTTTCTACTTCTTGAGCTTTCTTGTGATATATTTGATTTGTATTTAATTGTGAATTGTGATTGCTAAGTGACTTAAGATCTTGTAGAATTCTGTACGCTTTCGCATCAAAAGTTTAGTTATACCTAAGTCTCAAAATCGATATTCATTAGTTTACAGAAGAACCCCTTTCGAAGATGGTAAATTATAATCTAATGCTCAAATCTAATTATAAAATTACCAAAATACCTCTGCATATTTCTAGTGTAATATTTAGATTATTTATATTTTATGAATTTTTAGTTTGTAAATTTCATGATTTTTTTTTAAATCACATGTAGTAATTAATAAGATATCCATAATACATGAAAATTTAGTCATTTCATTTTTTTATAAATTCTGTTTATTTGGCGCTATTTAACTAAAAGTTCAGAATATTTTTGATAAATTTAGTACTCACAGTTAATTTTACAAATCGTAATATCTCTAACCATTTAATATTAAAATTAAATTATAAAATTTATTATTTCATAATGTTTCCGATTTATATAAATAATGTCTTGAGAAAAAAATGTATATAATATTTTTGCATTCAAATCAAATGAATCATACAAAAAACAAATAACAAACGTCATATGAATTAAGAATATTTAATTGTCAACATTATTTTATAAAATATCACAAGCTTTATTAACTTAGAAAAATATATAAACATAAATATTAAACATTACACTGTAAATATACAGAGATAATTTAGTCATTTGATACTTAGATTTGAGCATTTGATAATTATTTATCATGCATCTACAGAGGCTAGTATCATTAAGCTCAAAAGTTCACAAGGGGAGGAAGTTTGTTCAAATTAGAAGTTCGGAAGATAAGATGTCAGAAACTAAAAATTTGAGGATCTCCCATGACATTATTAATTCGAGTACAAAATTAGTTTTGTTCTCCTGAATTGGTTTTAAAAAGCTCCAAACAATGTTCTTGATCCAGATTTCTGCTCCAAAATTTCTTGTAGTACTCCTCATATGTGTAGCTTCGGTAAACAGCCGGTGACCTGTCGGTGAGTCTCTTAGCCGGGTAAATCAAAGCAGAATTGCATGGGCAGAGAAATGATGCAACAGACATTCTCTCTTTGTTTGAATTCACAACTGCCCGGTGCCAAACGCTGCTGTATCTTCCATTACTCAATGCCTAATTAAAAACATCAAATAACACACATAAACATGCATATATATGAAAGAAACTAATGTTACTATGTTAATATGATATTTATGCCATGCATATATCAATTAAATGTGTCACCTGTAGCTGGTCACCGATGTTGATAGTTAACGCCCATGGTATCGGGTCAACGGCGATCCATTTTCCTTCCTTAAGGACCTGTAATCCAGTGACATGCTGGTCTTGAAGAAGGATAGTTAGTGCATTTGGATCGGTATGAGCCGGCAAACCGTAAGTCAATTCCGGCTCAGGGCATTGCGGGTAGTAATTGACTGCCATGTGTTGCTCTTGTTCTCCTAAAACATTTTTGATGTAGTCTGCTTCTAAACCCAGACTCTCTGATATGTACCCAAGTAAAATGAAGCCGAGTTTTCGGACTTGAGCGCAGTACGTGCTTATAATTTCCCTGCTTGCATCCAATATATGGAAAATTTGTAAACATGATACTGAAAGTTTGTTTCGAAAAGTTGTTTCAGCTTATACAGTTATGGGCGTTTATGTCATTTTTGTTCTATAAACCGAGATTTCTCATTTCTGGAATCATTTTGTTAACTGAAGATGTACTGCAATTAATTGAATTAGGACTTGATAAAATTCATGAATTTCCGGGTTATAATCGCAGAAGTTCCTTCATTGTTTCAGTACTCTATTCGCTATTCTGGGAACCAAGTCATATTTGTGGTCAATTTAATTTTGTTTAGAATGGACCCACACGGCCACACGCAGTCGCCGAACCCTGCTTTCAGACTCCATTTAATTGTGTACCATCTTTTTCAATAGCGTTCACTCTCCACTAAGACTTTTAATTAGAACATACTCTCAATTCTCAAACCTCAGAAATTTATAAAACATTGTTATCAATGCACGACTGATGATTGGAATTACAATAAGAAATCGATGGAGAAAATGACAGTTTGATTCCTGTACCGATTCCTTTTCATACAACACACGATCTATTCAAAGTAGTCTTCATACCTACTTGCGTTTCCGTGCAATTCGTTGTGGATATTTACCTACGGGGCATTTGGAGGGGGCTCTATTCGTCATATGTAGTAGGGGCGTTTGGAGGCGCAAAACAAGGGACAAATTAAATAGATTTTTTCTAGATAATATGGATATAAATTGTTGCATGAATGGACCTTAAATGTGCAGAAATAAAGTTTTGATAATTATCAGCTTGTTGATGGACTAAGTTGTAAAGTTATTATGCATCATTTCTAAAATGCTTCTGATCATCAAGTGATAAGTTAAGAAATCTCTCTCACACAGTGCCTCAGACATAGAAAAAAAAAACAGAATACTCTCTCAACAAAAACCTACAAAGAGAAAAGAAAATGAAAGAGGAGTGAGAGTCCCAGTTGCTGAAACTCTCCATCGGGTTCTACAACGGTGTTGTCAAGTAAATGATTAAGAGAATTGGCATCAAGGAACTATTCTCTTGAAAGATCTTGTAGCCACAACAACAAGAGACCAATAAAATGAGAGGAAGAGAAGGTATCCACAGCAACCAAGTTCAGTCAAATTTCTTTGAAACAACATCGTGTAACAAGGTATTGCTTCTGCTCAAGTTTTTGGTTCTCCAAGTGGTCCTATAATTGTAAATCTAGATTTTTTAATTGGAATCAGAGCCAACTTGATGAGAATCATAAGTGTTTGTTCCATGGAAGGTCTTGAAATTCAAAGATACAAGAAAACTTGTTTTCGATATTTTTAGAATTCAAATGAATAAGAATTTGTGAATTATTTTAAAATGATGTGTTGATATTATGACATTTTCTTCAATGTGTCGAATTTTAGAAATTGTTAGTGATTTTTCAAGATTTGTTTGGAATTTATTCAATGGTGATATTAAGGTTTCAAATTGATTAATGCTGAAAAATATGATTCATAAAATTTTGAATTTTCATGATATAATTGGATATTTTTCAAGTATTTCGTGATTTTTTTAGAGAATCAAGTACTTTAATATATTCTCTATTGATATTGAATTATGGTGAAATACAAAATTTTCCAAATTTTAAAGGGCATTTTAAAGAATGTTATTTAATTTGGAAAATATAGTTGATGGTTGATTTCACGGTGTAATACGAATTTTTTAATTTATTCTTTCTGAAAATCAATTTTGAAAATTCTATAAAGTTTAGAAATCAGTTAATTGAAGTTTTAAATGTATTAATGTGAAGTTTAATATTTAATTAAGTCAGATATCTCCATTAAATAAGAAATGCGATTAAGGATTTCTAAATATTGTATTAAAGTATAGAATTCTAATAGAAATTCTAAAAATATCAGATGATAGAAATTAAAGTTTGGTTATGATATTAGATTGCTGGTAAAACAATATTGATGCGTTGCATTCATATGCATATATTTTCCTTGACTTGTACTCATATTCACCCTAAAATCACTATTTTACTTGCATTTTAGCTTGTTCTCTACCTTGTTTTTGTTTACTGCTCTTCTTTGGTCTTATTTCAGGTATATGGAGCATATGGAGCACTTGGAGCCATCACGGGCTCATCAGGAGCTTCGATTTGAGACGTTCACCTCTCTGCGCATTGCTTGCGGGCCGCAAGCCTTCACTTGCGACCCGCAAGGCCTGATATGGAAATTCCGGCCGCTCCAGGGCCTGTTCACCTCGCGTTTTGAGCTATATATAGCAGCCTTTTCTAGGTTTTGGGGGGTTTCACCGTCTAGACCTGACACAGAGAAGAAGACCTGACCATTGCTCGGTGCCTCCCTTCACGGATTTCGAGAGATATCGCGACGTGAAGACCACCTGCAAGGGCAGATCTGCTGATTTTGGGTTTTTGGTTCTTTTCACCATGAACTCATTCTTTTATCTTCTTTTCTTGTTGTTTGCTGCCATGTGTGAGTAGTGAACTGTATCTTAGGGTTAGGGAATGGATTGTTTGTCATGGATGTTGATTATAAATGATGTTTAGTCGTGATTTTTATATTGGATTGATTTTATTCTCATCTTTTCCTATTGAAACTTGTTTATTACTTGGTAAGCCCGTGGATAAGGCCAAATCCAGTGTGGCATGAGTATCAAATGATTTGCAACTGATTAGGAACTGCTTTGGTTGATTTAGAATCCGAAAATACCCGAGAGGGACATTTCGTGTTAAATCGAGAGATTAAACAAACCTATAGAAAGAATCCAAATAAAGTTAGGTATAAGAGATTATCCTAAAGGTTTACAACTGTCAGCAAGTGTACAATTACCAACAAACGAGAGTTGAGGTGAATGGAAGCACGAACCGATAGTTAAGAACCAATTACAACTGAAAACCCTTCTCTGTGACAGTTGCTTGCGGGCCGCAAGTGAGAGCTTGCGGGTCGCAAGTAACTTCCAGGGGCGACTGTTTCTTGCGGGCCGCAAGTGAGAGCTTGCGGGCCGCAAGAGACCATCCAGAGACAAACAATTTCCCAAAACCCTAGGATCTTATTATTGATTGATTACAACACTTGTTTACTTTCTTTTCTTTATTGCTTACTGTCTGTTAGTGATAACTGTTTAGCTTAATCAAAACTTTACAAAACCCCCCCCCTTCTTTTATACAAAATACCAAAAAGACATACCATTAGAATTGGAATTGAACTGAGTCTGGTTTAGAGTAAATTTCCGTCCCTGTGGATTCGATACCTGAACGTACTCAACAAAGTCGTACGCTTGCGATTAGTAGAGCATTGTCTAGGTTTAAAAGCCTATACCCTTTTGGGACATCAAATATCATTAACTCCCAAATTGTTTTTATCTGAGCACATAAAATACAGAAAAACTCAATTTTTTTACCTTCATGACGGTATCCTGGCGTTATAACGGTAGGAAAGGTTACCAAAGTACTTGATTTTGACCAGAGATCCGATCATACCGTTACATTGCTATAGATAGCGTTATAGCGCTACGCAGTACAAAACTAAAAATGTTCTAAGTGCAGAAAAGAAAGAGAATAGCGTTATGTAACACAATCTAGCATTACGCTAAGTGTACAGAATTTGACAATTTTGAAAGTTCTGAAAAAATAGAGCATAGGGTTATGTAATACTATCTAGTGTTATAACGCTAAGGGTACAGACTAAAAATTTTCATAATTTTGATAAGATCGAGCATAGCATTATGTAATGCCGCATATCATTATAACGCTAGTTTTATAAACCTGACCAACTTTTTTTTACTGTAAGGTTAATTTTGAAATTTTGTTTAGGTGTAATTTTGAATCAAAATCAAACGTATCAAGTATATATCTTAGTAAATAAATAATTATGATATCATCTCGCCCAAGTGAGCTCTCATATCAAATGATTATATATTTTTTTATTTGTAAAATGTTGTGTATATGTTATATGTAAATATTGGATTGGCTCAAAATAAGGATAATATTTAGCATAATCATATATGCAAGGTTAGTTTGACCTTTATATGATGGAAGAAGATTCTAAAAATATTTATCAAGTTGTAAATAGTCAAAATTCACAAAAGTTGATTGAACTATGAATGATGAAATAAAGTTTTTGTATGACAATAAGGTTTGGAATATTGAGCCATTACCTGAAGGTGTGAAAGCTATTGGTTTTAAAGGGATATTTAAAATCAAGCGGGATTCGAAAGGTAATGTGGAACGATACAAGGCACGTCTTGTTGGTATTACCCAGAGGGAAAGCATCGACTATAAAGAAACTTTCTCACCTGAATCAACAAAAGATTCTTTCAGGATCATCATGGATCTAGTGGCACATTTAGATCTTGAGTTACATTAAATGAATGTGAAGATCACTTTCTTAAACGGTGAATTTGACAAAATAATTTATATGGTTTAACCAACTCATTTTAGACGAGTAACCCAAAGAGTACGATTTTTCAATTAGAAAAAAAATCTATTTTTGGACATAAACAAGTGTCTGGAATGTGGTATTTTAAATTCGCTCGGGTGATCGGTTTTGAGGCAAATCAGATTAACGAATGTATAAATCACAAGTTTAGTAAGAGTAAAGTTATTTTTAAGGTTTTGTCTGTTAATGACATATTGTTTGCCACAATTGATATAAACATGTTATGTGAAATCAAGAAATTTCTATAGAGTTTTTTTAGATGAAAGATCTTGATAAAGGGTCATATGTGTTAAGGATTAAAGAAACACCATGATTATTCTTAAGGTATCTTCTGCATTTAATAAAGTTCTAAAACAATATGACATAGAAGGTTGCAAATCAAAACATACTCCAATGACAAAAGAAGACAAGTTTACTCTCAATCAATGTCTAATTTATAGAACTCGAGAAATCGAAAATGCAAAATATTCCATATGCTTTTATAGTTGGGAGTGTTATGGAAAAAGTTAGTGTGTATGCATTCAAATATTGTGTACATCACTGAAATGCTAAGAAAGTACTTAAGTAATTCTTAATTGTATTACTAAAGAGCAGCCAAAAGGGTATTATAGTATTAACAAAGAACAAAGTATCACATGCGGATATGGGAAGTTTGACATGGTTGAGATCATAAGATATACCGACTTCAATTTTGTGATATATCTAAAGCAGCATGAAGTCCAATATCATTAGCATTTTGTTGACCGAAAAAGTTATTTCATGGAAAATTTCAAAGCAGTCATTAGTTGCATCTTCTACCATGAAAAATAGAATTGTTGCATTGTTTTAGATATCAAATCAGTTAATATGGTCACACAATTTTGTCACAAGGTTGTGGTTAGTGGAGTCATCACAAAAGATTGAATGTGACAATAATTATGCAACGCTATTTTAAAGTAACAACATGAGCTTGATAATGTAAAAGCGTATTTGCATTAAGTTCTTGGCTGTTAAAGAAAGAATACATAATGGTCTGATTAGTATTAAGCACAAAGGTATATATTCCATTATTAGTGAGAGTCTAATAAGTTTATTATAGTGCTTAAAAGATTGTTTACATATTGTATGTATTTACAGACATTCAGTATATAATATGATACATTAAAATTAAACTCTGAAGTTTAAAGTTTATATAGTTATATTGTGCATGCATATCATACAATTTCGATTTTGTTCAAGATTCGTTTGTTCTCCAAGGTGGAGACCAAGTTGGATACAAAAACGTAGATCACGCTTCGAGTGATTTCCATAATGCGCATCCATTTCATGATTCATGTCATTCAGTTTATTAGCATCATAATTTATGTCGGCCAAGTCACTCATAAATGTGGCAAAGGCTGCTTAAGTCTTTTGTTGATATAGCTGATGAAATCAATTATTTAGCATTTAAAGTGAAAATAAATAAAGCGCTTGTTAATAAATAATTAAAAGGTTGTACACATAGTTCAATTGGGAGATTGTTGGATTTAACAACTTAATGAACTATATGGAACGCCATACAGACCATACGGATTATGAACGTATGTGTTATACAATTATATATTAATTATATTTCATAATATATTCATAGTAAGTAATCCCTCTGTATAAATAATATGGATATAAAGTATACATGAATGAACCTTTAAATGTGCAGAAGTAAATTTTTGATAATTATTAGTTTGTGGATGGACTAAACTGTAAAGTTACCATGCATCCTTTCTAAAAGGTTCCTGATTCACAAGTGATAAGTTTTGAAATCTCTCTCTCACACAATACAAGAAAAAAAAAGAAAAAAACAAAATACTCTCTCAACAAAAACATACAAAGAGAGAAAGGAAAAAGAAAGAGGAGTGAGAGATCAGTTAATGAACCTCTCCATCGGGTTCACAACAGTGTTGTCAAGTAAAGGACTAAGAGAATTGGCAGCAAGAAACTTATTCTCTTGGAAGATTTCGCAGCAACCACAACAAGAGACCAATAGAAGGAGAGATGAAGAGAAGGTATGCACAACAAGCGGATCAAGTTCAGTCAAGATTTCGAGAAATACATGAAACAAGATATTGATTCCGCTCAAGTTTTCAGTTCTCCAAGTAGTTCTATGATTGTAAACCTAGATTTTCAGGGCAATTATACAATATGATTCTACAGGGTCCTTTTCAGGTTTGTCAAAACTACATGATCTGTAGAGGCGTACAATATTTCGACCGTCTGATTTAATCACACGAGTTACATCTATCAAAAACCGTAGGGCCCTCCGATCATATTCTGAATGGAAGACCATACGATTTGAACATAAGAAATTCATTTAAATCTAAATCAAAACTATATATAAAAGTTGTATGTGTCCTTTAATGTGTTGGACATGATGCCAGTTGAGTGGATATCCACCTTCGATCGAAATTTATTTTAAAGCTTGGCCTCAAGTTTTTTGCATAGATTAAATGTGGTAAGTTATTTTGTGCATATTGTGTAGAATTTTTTTATACATTATTAATTTGGAACTTATTTAATCTTCATCATATTTTATAGTGTATGAAATTTGAATGCTAATATTACATAATTATCAATATTTTGTTATTTAATGCATATAAAAAACGAAGAACTTGTGTATTTTCATAAAATCATACCATGTATTTAATTTTATATTATACGCGTATAAAATATATTTAGTATTTTTATTACAATTATATGTTTATAAAACACTCCTCGATCCTTCCGAGACCACTCCCGAACTCCTCTCGCTCCCCTCTCTCCTCTCCTCCCTCTATTGTTTCCTACTACACTCCATCTCTCTTCCCTCCCTTAACCCGTTCCATCGCAATTCACGTCGGATCTGACCAATTAAGCCTCTCCAACCCGACACACTTCGGCTACGCACTCTCCTTGCTTCCCTCCCCACTCAACGGCTTCGTATCGAACGATTTCATGTGTTCTCACTCAGCAGCTCAACCGACTCGTTTCGTCAAATGGGTCATCCTCTTCGTTAACTTCTCGGGTTTGCATTTCGGCGATTTGGTTGTATCTCTTCACTCTATCTTTTTCAATTTGACTTCAATCTTTATATTGCTAGACCCGGTTTAGGCCAAATTAAATTGAACCAAATTGAACAAGTACGGTACCAATGGGCAAGAAGAGAAAGACCAGTGACGGTGACTATACCTCCGGTACGGTCGATGCACCCATGGATGATGCCGCTAATGCCCTTGAGGCCGAACAACCTCAAGAGCATCAGCTCATTGATCTAAGTCATTTTGCCAACGTACCGCAAAAGAATTTGCCAGAAAATACCAAGCCTCATTTTGGTTTGAGGTTGACCAAGGGCCAAAAGAAAGTCCATGATAACCTTATCAAACGCAAGGTTGCCTCATCCCGGTACGTTTGTAACCATACCCTTTTTACCTTGGCATTTTTGAGGAGGTTAGGGCATTGGCCGAACGTATAGGCGTTTGGGATTTTATTTCCACTCTGTATGTCACATACCAGACCTTGACATACGAGTTTCTCTCTACTTTCGAGCATGATGATTATCACTATATTTCTATTCAGCTCGATGGCACACGATTCACCATTTCAGACAGGGATCTGAACCGCTATTGCGTATTCCCTGTCCCAGGAGATGACGAGTTCTACGACTACTTGTAGTCATGGAGCCAACTGAACACCACCCAATAAATTGTCTTCGAGTACAAGATCAACCATTCGGATCAACCTCCGGTACTACCTATAGTGTGCCTTCCCCTTCGCTGTCTTTGGCCGAGGTGAGACAGCGTCCAACTACAACAAGAGGGACACGTTTCTCTTGCACAAGATGCTGCAGATACACGAGGATGGTGTCATCATGCCGTACATCGAGACTTAGATGGCGAGGCATATCGAGCACGTGCTGAGCATCAAGCACATCAGGGGTGCTATCTCGGTTGGGGGGTTGGTCACTCGGTTGGCCTACCACCTCGACGTTCTTGGAGAATGGGAGGTGTATCGTGTGAAGTCCGACGAGAGGATACCACTCATCAACATACGGTACCTCAAGGGTATAGGCTTGATCTGGGAGGATGACGACGGCGTGTTCCACCACGTCGCGTTCAAGTAAGAATTAGTTTCTTTTCTACTCCCTCCGATCGATGTACACCACCCAAAACATGGCAGGCACACCCACCACCGGCTCAGCCCGCTCCCGTTCCTCTACAGATGCATCAGCCACAGGTTGATCCTGAAGCGCCGACAAATCAGAACATCATGGACTACCTGGTTGGCATGAACAACCGGTTCGAGAAGCGCTTCACCGACCTAGACGCATCATGGCAGCGTCGGTACGACGAGCTCGATGCCACCTAGCAGCAGCGCCACACCGAGTAGGATGGGCGATACACTAGTTTGTCCGCTCGTGTGACACGCGTGCACGTTGAG
>CAXKVX010004455.1:0-30625 GCA_964058865.1 Eleocharis quinqueflora
CTTTCATGAAACCACCATGAAGAAGAATAGAATGCCACTCTAAGTGTTTCATTTCTGATTACTCCATTTATGGATGGAAACATTCAAGAAAATGCCACAAAGCATTTTACCTGCTACGATCAGAGTATATCATTTATGAGTGGTAACCTTTCAAGACAATTCCAAACCTTTCAAGAAACCACCACGAACCAATGTAGAAAACCACTCGAAGTGCTTCATGTCCGATTACTTTATTTATGGGTGGTAAACATTCAGGGGAACGCCACAAAGCAAATTATCCTGCTAGAAAAAATGTTTCTGGTCTGATTACATCATTTACAAGTGGTAAACTTTCAAGAAAACTCGACATAGCATCATAGACTACTACGAGAAGTGTTTCCTCTTCGAGTGCTTCATATAATTGTGGTAACCTTTCATGAACCCAACATGAAGAAGCATAGAATACAAATATAAGTACTTCATGTCTGATTACTTCTTTTATGGGTGGTAAACATTCAAGAAAACACAAAAAAAGCAAATTATCCTTCTATGTTAAGTGTTTCTGATCAGTTCACTTCATTTATGATTGGTAAACTTTCAAGAAAACTGACAAAGCATCATAGCTTACTACGAGAAGTGTTTCCTCTTCGAGTGCTTCATTTAAGTGTGGTAACCTTTCATGAACCCACCATGAAGAAGCGTAGAATACAACTCTAAGTCCTTCATGTCTGATCACTTCATTTTTGGTTGGCAAGCATTCATGAAAATACAACAAAGCATCTTATCCGGCTACAAGAAGTGTTTCTGATCTGATTACTTCATTTATGGGCGGTAACATCTCAAGATAACTCCCTAAAGCATCTTAGCCTAGTACGAGAAGTGTTTCTTCTTCGAGTACTTCATTTAAGTGCGGTAAACTTTCAGGAAATCACCACAAAGAAGCGAACAATACCACTCTATGTTTTTCATGTTTGATTACTTCATTTATGTATGACAAACATTCAAGAAAACATCACAAAGTGTCTTATCCTGCTACGAGAAGTGTTTTTTTATTTCATTACTTCATTTAAGAATGGTAACCTTTCAATAAAACTCGACAAAACATCGTAGCGTACTGCGATAAGTGTTTCCTCATCGAGTACTTCATTTAAGTGCGATAACCTTTCATGAAACCACCATGAAGAAGCATAGAATGCTACTCTAAGTGTTTCATTCTGATTACTCCATTTATGGATGATAAACATTCAAGAAAATGCCACAAAGCATCTTACTTGCTACGATCAGAGTATATCATTTATGAGTGCTAACCTTTCAAGAAAACTCGACAAAACATCGTAACCTACAACGATAAGTGTTTCCTCATCGAGTACTTCATTTAAGTGCGATAACCTTTCATGAAACCACCATGATGAAGCACAGAATGCCACTCTAAGTGTTTCATGTCTGATTACTCCATTTATGGATGGAAACATTCAAGAAAATGCCACAAAGCATTTTACCTGCTACGATCAGAGTATATCATTTATGAGTGATAACCTTTCAAGACAATTCCAAACCTTTCAAGAAACCACCACGAAGCAATGTAGAAAACCACTCTAAGTGCTTCATGTCTGATTACTTAATTTATGGGTGGTAAGCATTCAGGGGAACGCCAAAAAGCAAATTATCATGCTAGAAAAAGTGTTTCTGATCTGATTACATCATTTACAAGTGGTAAACATTCAAGAAAACTCGACATAGCATCATAGACTACTACGAGAAGTGTTTCCTCTTCGAGTGCTTCATTTAATTGTGGTATCCTTTCATGAACCCAACATGAAGAAGCATAGAATACAAATATAAGTGTTTCATGTCTGATTACTTCTTTTATGGGTGGTAAACATTCAAGAAAACACAAAAAAGCAAATTATCCTTCTATGATAAGTGTTTCTGATCAGTTTACTTCATTTATGATTGGTAAACTTTCAAGAAAACTCGACATAGCATCATAGCTTACTACGAGAAGTGTTTCCTCTTCGAGTGCTTCATTTAAATGTGGTAACCTTTCATGAACCCACCATGAAGATGCGTAGAATACAACTCTAAATGCCTCATGTCTGATCACTTCATTTTTGGTTGGCAAGCATTCATGAAAATACAACAAAGCATCTTATTCGGCTACAAGAAGTGTTTCTGATCTGATTACTTCATTTATGGGCGGTAACATCTCAAGATAACTCCCTAAAGCATCTTAGCCTAGTACGAGAAGTGTTTCTTCTTCGAGTACTTCATTTAAGTGCGGTAAACTTTCAGGAAATCACCACAAAGAAGCGAACAATACCACTCTATGTTTTTCATGTTTGATTACTTCATTTATGTATGACAAACATTCAAGAAAACATCACAAAGTGTCTTATCCTGCTACGAGAAGTGTTTTTTTATTTCATTACTTCATTTAAGAATGGTAACCTTTCAATAAAACTCGACAAAACATCGTAGCCTATTGCGATAAGTGTTTCCTCATCGAGTACTTCATTTAAGTGCGATAACCTTTCATGAAACCACCATGAAGAAGCATAGAATGCCACTCTAAGTGTTTCATGTCTGATTACTCCATTTATGGATGGAAACATTCAAGAAAATGCCACAAAGCATTTTACCTGCTACGATAAGAGTATATCATTTATGAGTGGTAACCTTTCAAGACAATTCCAAACCTTTCAGGAAACCACCACGAAGCAATGTAGAAAACCACTCTAAGTGCTTCATGTCCGATTACTTTATTTATGGGTGGTAAACATTCCGGGGAACGCCACAAAGCAAATTATCCTGCTAGAAAAAATGTTTCTGGTCTGATTACATCATTTACAAGTGGTAAACTTTCAAGAAAACTCGACATAGCATCATAGACTACTACGAGAAGTGTTTCCTCTTCGAGTGCTTCATTTAATTGTGGTAACCTTTCATGAACCCAACATGAAGAAGCATAGAATACAAATATAAGTGCTTCATGTCTGATTACTTCTTTTATGGGTGGTAAACATTCAAGAAAACACAAAAAAGCAAATTATCCTTCTATGTTAAGTGTTTCTGATCAGTTCACTTCATTTATGATTGGTAACTTTCAAGAAAACTCGACATAGCATCATAGCTTACTACGAGAAGTGTTTCCTCTTCGAGTGCTTCATTTAAGTGTGGTAACCTTTCATGAACCCACCATGAAGAAGCGTAGAATACAACTCTAAGTGCTTCATGTCTGATCACTTCATTTTTTGTTGGCAAGCATTCATGAAAATACAACAAAGCATCTTATTCGGCTACAAGAAGTGTTTCTGATCTGATTACTTCATTTATGGGCGGTAACATCTCAAGATAACTCCCTAAAGCATTTTAGCCTAGTACGAGAAGTGTTTCTTCTTCGAGTACTTCATTTAAGTGCGGTAAACTTTCAGGAAATCACCACGAAGAAGCGAACAATACCACTCTAGGTTTTTCATGTTTGATTACTTCATTTATGTATGACAAACATTCAAGAAAACATCACAAAGTGTCTTATCCTGCTACGAGAAATGTTTTTTTATTTCATTACTTCATTTAAGAATGGTAACCTTTCAATAAAACTCCACAAAACATCGTAGCCTACTGCGATAAGTGTTTCCTCATCGAGTACTTCATTTAAGTGCGATAACCTTTCATGAAACCACCATGAAGAAGCATAGAATGCTACTCTAAGTGTTTCATTCTGATTACTCCATTTATGGATGATAAACATTCAAGAAAATGCCACAAAGCATCTTACTTGCTACGATCAGAGTATATCATTTATGAGTGGTAACCTTTCAAGAAAACTCGACAAAACATCGTAGCCTACAACGATAAGTGTTTCCTCATCGAGTACTTCATTTAAGTGCGATAACCTTTCATGAAACCACCATGAAGAAGCATAGAATGCCACTCTTAAGTGTTTCATGTCTGATTACTCCATTTATGGATGGAAACATTCAAGAAAATGCCACAAAGCATTTTACCTGCTACGATAAGAGTATATCATTTATGAGTGGTAACCTTTCAAGACAATTCCAAACCTTTCAAGAAACCACCACGAACCAATGTAGAAAACCACTCTAAGTGCTTCATGTCCGATTACTTTATTTATGGGTGGTAAACATTCAGGGGAACGCCACAAAGCAAATTATCCTGCTAGAAAAAATGTTTCTGGTCTGATTACATCATTTACAAGTGGTAAACTTTCAAGAAAACTCGACATAGCATCATAGACTACTACGAGAAGTGTTTCCTCTTCGAGTGCTTCATTTAATTGTGGTAACCTTTCATGAACCCAACATGAAGAAGCATAGAATACAAATATAAGTGCTTCATGTCTGATTACTTCTTTTATGGGTGGTAAACATTCAAGAAAACACAAAAAAGCAAATTATCCTTCTATGTTAAGTGTTTCTGATCAGTTCACTTCATTTATGATTGGTAAACTTTCAAGAAAACTGACAAAGCATCATAGCTTACTACGAGAAGTGTTTCCTCTTCGAGTGCTTCATTTAAGTGTGGTAACCTTTCATGAACCCACCATGAAGAAGCGTAGAATACAACTCTAAGTCCTTCATGTCTGATCACTTCATTTTTGGTTGGCAAGCATTCATGAAAATACAACAAAGCATCTTATCCGGCTACAAGAAGTGTTTCTGATCTGATTACTTCATTTATGGGCGGTAACATCTCAAGATAACTCCCTAAAGCATCTTAGCCTAGTACGAGAAGTGTTTCTTCTTCGAGTACTTCATTTAAGTGCGGTAAACTTTCAGGAAATCACCACAAAGAAGCGAACAATACCACTCTATGTTTTTCATGTTTGATTACTTCATTTATGTATGACAAACATTCAAGAAAACATCACAAAGTGTCTTATCCTGCTACGAGAAGTGTTTTTTTATTTCATTACTTCATTTAAGAATGGTAACCTTTCGATAAAACTCGACAAAACATCGTAGCCTACTGCGATAAGTGTTTCCTCATCGAGTACTTCATTTAAGTGCGATAACCTTTCATGAAACCACCATGAAGAAGCATAGAATGCTACTCTAAGTGTTTCATTCTGATTACTCCATTTATGGATGATAAACATTCAAGAAAATGCCACAAAGCATCTTACTTGCTACGATCAGAGTATATCATTTATGAGTGGTAACCTTTCAAGAAAACTCGAAAAAACATTGTAGCCTACTACGATAAGTGTTTCCTCATCGAGTACTTCATTTAAGTGCGATAACCTTTCATGAAACCACCATGAAGAAGCATAGAATGCCACTCTAAGTGTTTCATGTCTGATTACTCCATTTATGGATGGAAACATTCAAGAAAATGCAACAAAGCATTTTACCTGCTACGATCAGAGTATATCATTTATGAGTGGTAACCTTTCAAGACAATTCCAAACCTTTCAGGAAACCACCACGAAGCAATGTAGAAAACCACTCTAAGTGCTAATTTCCGATTACTTTATTTATGGGTGGTAAACATTCAGGGGAACGCCACAAAGCAAATTATCTTGCTAGAAAAAATGTTTCTGGTCTGATTACATCATTTACAAGTGGTAACTTTCAAGAAAACTCGACATAGCAACATAGACTACTACGAGAAGTGTTTACTCTTCGAGTGCTTCATATAATTGTGGTAACCTTTCATGAACCCAACATGAAGAAGCATAGAATACAAATATAAGTATTTCATGTCTGATTACTTCTTTTATGGGTGGTAAACATTCAAGAAAACAAAAAAAAAGCAAATTATCCTTCTATGTTAAGTGTTTCTGATCAGTTCACTTCATTTATGATTGTTAAACTTTCAAGAAAACTCGACATAGCATCATAGCTTACTACGAGAAGTGTTTCCTCTTCGAGTGCTTCATTTAAGTTCGGTAACCTTTCATGAACCCACCATGAAGAAGCGTAGAATACAACTCTAAGTCCTTCAAGTCTGATCACTTCATTTTTGGTTGGCAAGCATTCATGAAAATACAACAAAGCATCTTATCCGGCTACAAGAAGTGTTTCTGATCTGATTACTTCATTTATGGGCGGTAACATCTCAAGATAACTCCCTAAAGCATCTTAGCCTAGTACGAGAAGTGTTTCTTCTTCGAGTACTTCATTTAAGTGCGGTAAACTTTCAAGAAATCACCACAAAGAAGCGAACAATACCACTCTATGTTTTTCATGTTTGATTACTTCATTTATGTATGACAAATATTCAAGAAAACATCACAAAGTGTCTTATCCTGCTACGAGAAGTGTTTTTTATTTCATTACTTCATTTAAGAATGGTAACCTTTCAATAAAACTCGACAAAACATCGTAGCCTACTGCGATAAGTGTTTCCTCATCGAGTACTTCATTTAAGTGCGATAACCTTTCATGGAACCACCATGAAGAAGCATAGAATGCTACTCTAAGTGTTTCATTCTGATTACTCCATTTATGGATGATAAACATTCAAGAAAATGTCACAAAGCATCTTACTTGCTACGATCAGAGTATATCATTTATGAGTGGTAACCTTTCAAGAAAACTCGACAAAACATCGTAGCCTACAACGATAAGTGTTTCCTCATCGAGTACTTCATTTAAGTGCGATAACCTTTCATGAAACCACCATGATGAAGCACAGAATGCCACTCTAAGTGTTTCATGTCTGATTACTCCATTTATGGATGGAAACATTCAAGAAAATGCCACAAAGCATTTTACCTGCTACGATCAGAGTATATCATTTATGAGTGGTAACCTTTCAAGACAATTCCAAACCTTTCAAGAAACCACCACGAAGCAATGTAGAAAACCACTCTAAGTGCTTCATGTCTGATTACTTAATTTATGGGTGGTAAACATTCAGGGGAACGCCAAAAAGCAAATTATCATGCTAGAAAAAGTGTTTCTGATCTGATTACATCATTTACAAGTGGTAAACATTCAAGAAAACTCGACATAGCATCATAGACTACTACGAGAAGTGTTTCCTCTTCGAGTGCTTCATTTAATTGTGGTAACCTTTCATGAACCCAACATGAAGAAGCATAGAATACAAATATAAGTGTTTCATGTCTGATTACTTCTTTTATGGGTGGTAAACATTCAAGAAAACACAAAAAAGCAAATTATCCTTCTATGATAAGTGTTTCTGATCAGTTTACTTCATTTATGATTGGTAAACTTTCAAGAAAACTCGACATAGCATCATAGCTTACTACGAGAAGTGTTTCCTCTTCGAGTGCTTCATTTAAATGTGGTAACCTTTCATGAACCCACCATGAAGAAGCGTAGAATACAACTCTAAGTGCCTCATGTCTGATCACTTCATTTTTGGTTGGCAAGCATTCATGAAAATACAACAAAGCATCTTATTCGGCTACAAGAAGTGTTTCTGATCTGATTACTTCATTTATGGGCGGTAACATCTCAAGATAACTCCCTAAAGCATCTTAGCCTAGTACGAGAAGTGTTTCTTCTTCGAGTACTTCATTTAAGTGCGGTAAACTTTCAGGAAATCACCACAAAGAAGCGAACAATACCACTCTATGTTTTTCATGTTTGATTACTTATTTTCTGTATGACAAACATTCAAGAAAACATCACAAAGTGTCTTATCCTGCTACGAGAAGTGTTTTTTTATTTCATTACTTCATTTAAGAATGGTAACCTTTCAATAAAACTCGACAAAACATCGTAGCCTATTGCGATAAGTGTTTCCTCATCGAGTACTTCATTTAAGTGCGATAACCTTTCATGAAACCACCATGAAGAAGCATAGAATGCCACTCTAAGTGTTTCATGTCTGATTACTCCATTTATGGATGGAAACATTCAAGAAAATGCCACAAAGCATTTTACCTGCTACAATAAGAGTATATCATTTATGAGTGGTAACCTTTCAAGACAATTCCAAACCTTTCAGGAAACCACCACGAAGCAATGTAGAAAACCACTCTAAGTGCTTCATGTCCGATTACTTTATTTATGGGTGGTAAACATTCCGGGGAACGCCACAAAGCAAATTATCCTGCTAGAAAATATGTTTCTGGTCTGATTACATCATTTAGAAGTGGTAAACTTTCAAGAAAACTCAACATAGCATCATAGACTACTACGAGAAGTGTTTCCTCTTCGAGTGCTTCATTTAATTGTGGTAACCTTTCATGAACCCAACATGAAGAAGCATAGAATACAAATATAAGTGCTTCATGTCTGATTACTTCTTTTATGGGTGGTAAACATTCAAGAAAACACAAAAAAGCAAATTATCCTTCTATGATAAGTGTTTCTGATCAGTTTACTTCATTTATGATTGGTAAACTTTCAAGAAAACTCGACATAGCATCATAGCTTACTACGAGAAGTGTTTCCTCTTCGAGTGCTTCATTTAAATGTGGTAACCTTTCATGAACCCACCATGAAGAAGCGTAGAATACAACTCTAAGTGCCTCATGTCTGATCACTTCATTTTTGGTTGGCAAGCATTCATGAAAATACAACAAAGCATCTTATTCGGCTACAAGAAGTGTTTCTGATCTGATTACTTCATTTATGGGCGGTAACATCTCAAGATAACTCCCTAAAGCATCTTAGCCTAGTACGAGAAGTGTTTCTTCTTCGAGTACTTCATTTAAGTGCGGTAAACTTTCAGGAAATCACCACGAAGAAGCGAACAATACCACTCTAGGTTTTTCATGTTTGATTACTTCATTTATGTATGACAAACATTCAAGAAAACATCACAAAGTGTCTTATCCTGCTACGAGAAGTGTTTTTTTATTTCATTACTTCATTTAAGAATGGTAACCTTTCAATAAAACTCCACAAAACATCGTAGCCTACTGCGATAAGTGTTTCCTCATCGAGTACTTCATTTAAGTGCGATAACCTTTCATGAAACCACCATGAAGAAGCATAGAATGCTACTCTAAGTGTTTCATTCTGATTACTCCATTTATGGATGATAAACATTCAAGAAAATGCCACAAAGCATCTTACTTGCTACGATCAGAGTATATCATTTATGAGTGGTAACCTTTCAAGAAAACTCGACAAAACATCGTAGCCTACTACGATAAGTGATTCCTCATCGAGTACTTCATTTAAGTGCGATAACCTTTCATGAAACCACCATGAAGAAGCATAGAATGCCACTCTAAGTGTTTCATGTCTGATTACTCCATTTATGGATGGAAACATTCAAGAAAATGCCACAAAGCATTTTACCTGCTACGATAAGAGTATATCATTTATGAGTGGTAACCTTTCAAGACAATTCCAAACCTTTCAGGAAACCACCACGAAGCAATGTAGAAAACCACTCTAAGTGCTTCATGTCCGATTACTTTATTTATGGGTGGTAAACATTCAGGGGAACGCCACAAAGCAAATTATCCTGCTAGAAAAAATGTTTCTGGTCTGATTACATCATTTAGAAGTGGTAAACTTTCAAGAAAACTCAACATAGCATCATAGACTACTACGAGAAGTGTTTCCTCTTCGAGTGCTTCATTTAATTGTGGTAACCTTTCATGAACCCAACATGAAGAAGCATAGAATACAAATATAAGTGCTTCATGTCTGATTACTTCTTTTATGGGTGGTAAACATTCAAGAAAACACAAAAAAGCAAATTATCCTTCTATGATAAGTGTTTCTGATCAGTTTACTTCATTTATGATTGGTAAACTTTCAAGAAAACTCGACATAGCATCATAGCTTACTACGAGAAGTGTTTCCTCTTCGAGTGCTTCATTTAAATGTGGTAACCTTTCATGAACCCACCATGAAGAAGTGTAGAATACAACTCTAAGTGCCTCATGTCTGATCACTTCATTTTTGGTTGGCAAGCATTCATGAAAATACAACAAAGCATCTTATTCGGCTACAAGAAGTGTTTCTGATCTGATTACTTCATTTATGGGCGGTAACATCTCAAGATAACTCCCTAAAGCATCTTAGCCTAGTACGAGAAGTGTTTCTTCTTCGAGTACTTCATTTAAGTGCGGTAAACTTTCAGGAAATCACCACGAAGAAGCGAACAATACCACTCTAGGTTTTTCATGTTTGATTACTTCATTTATGTATGACAAACATTCAAGAAAACATCACAAAGTGTCTTATCCTGCTACGAGAAGTGTTTTTTTATTTCATTACTTCATTTAAGAATGGTAACCTTTCAATAAAACTCCACAAAACATCGTAGCCTACTGCGATAAGTGTTTCCTCATCGAGTACTTCATTTAAGTGCGATAACCTTTCATGAAACCACCATGAAGAAGCATAGAATGCTACTCTAAGTGTTTCATTCTGATTACTCCATTTATGGATGATAAACATTCAAGAAAATGCCACAAAGCATCTTACTTGCTACGATCAGAGTATATCATTTATGAGTGGTAACCTTTCAAGAAAACTCGACAAAACATCGTAGCCTACTACGATAAGTGATTCCTCATCGAGTACTTCATTTAAGTGCGATAACCTTTCATGAAACCACCATGAAGAAGCATAGAATGCCACTCTAAGTGTTTCATGTCTGATTACTCCATTTATGGATGGAAACATTCAAGAAAATGCCACAAAGCATTTTACCTGCTACGATAAGAGTATATCATTTATGAGTGGTAACCTTTCAAGACAATTCCAAACCTTTCAGGAAACCACCACGAAGCAATGTAGAAAACCACTCTAAGTGCTTCATGTCCGATTACTTTATTTATGGGTGGTAAACATTCAGGGGAACGCCACAAAGCAAATTATCCTGCTAGAAAAAATGTTTCTGGTCTGATTACTTCATTTACAAGTGGTAAACTTTCAAGAAAACTCGACATAGCATCATAGACTACTACGAGAAGTGTTTCCTCTTCGAGTGCTTCATTTAATTGTGGTAACCTTTCATGAACCCAACATGAAGAAGCATAGAATACAAATATAAGTGCTTCATGTCTGATTACTTCTTTTATGGGTGGTAAACATTCAAGAAAACACAAAAAAGCAAATTATCCTTCTATGTTAAGTGTTTCTGATCAGTTCACTTCATTTATGATTGTTAAACTTTCAAGAAAACTGACAAAGCATCATAGCTTACTACGAGAAGTGTTTCCTCTTCGAGTGCTTCATTTAAGTGTGGTAACCTTTCATGAACCCACCATGAAGAAGCGTAGAATACAACTCTAAGTCCTTCATGTCTGATCACTTCATTTTTGGTTGGCAAGCATTCATGAAAATACAACAAAGCATCTTATCCGGCTACAAGAAGTGTTTCTGATCTGATTACTTCATTTATGGGCGGTAACATCTCAAGATAACTCCCTAAAGCATCTTAGCCTAGTACGAGAAGTGTTTCTTCTTCGAGTACTTCATTTAAGTGCGGTAAACTTTCAGGAAATCACCACGAAGAAGCGAACAATACCACTCTAGGTTTTTCATGTTTGATTACTTCATTTATGTATGACAAACATTCAAGAAAACATCACAAAGTGTCTTATCCTGCTACGAGAAGTGTTTTTTATTTCATTACTTCATTTAAGAATGGTAACCTTTCAATGAAACTCAACAAAACATCGTAGCCAACTACGATAAATGTTTCCTCATCGAGTACTTCATTTAAGTGCGATAACCTTTCATGAAACCACCATGAAGAAGCATAGAATGCTACTCTAAGTGTTTCATTCTGATTACTCCATTTATGGATGATAAACATTCAAGAAAATGCCACAAAGCATCTTACTTGCTACGATCAGAGTATATCATTTATGAGTGGTAACCTTTCAAGAAAACTCGACAAAACATCGTAGCCTACTACGATAAGTGTTTCCTCATCGAGTACTTCATTTAAGTGCGATAACCTTTCATGAAACCACCATGAAGAAGCATAGAATGCCACTCTAAGTGTTTCATGTCTGATTACTCCATTTATGGATGGAAACATTCAAGAAAATGCCACAAAGCATTTTACCTGCTACGATAAGAGTATATCATTTATGAGTGGTAACCTTTCAAGACAATTCCAAACCTTTCAAGAAACCACCACGAAGCAATGTAGAAAACCACTCTAAGTGCTTCATGTCCGATTACTTTATTTATGGGTGGTAAACATTCAGGGGAACGCCACAAAGCAAATTATCCTGCTAGAAAAAATGTTTCTGGTCTGATTACTTCATTTACAAGTGGTAAACTTTCAAGAAAACTCGACATAGCATCATAGACTACTACGAGAAGTGTTTCCTCTTCGAGTGCTTCATTTAATTGTGGTAACCTTTCATGAACCCAACATGAAGAAGCATAGAATACAAATATAAGTGCTTCATGTCTGATTACTTCTTTTATGGGTGGTAAACATTCAAGAAAACACAAAAAAAGCAAATTATCCTTCTATGATAAGTGTTTCTGATCAGTTTACTTCATTTATGATTGGTAAACTTTCAAGAAAACTCGACATAGCATCATAGCTTACTACGAGAAGTGTTTCCTCTTCGAGTGCTTCATTTAAATGTGGTAACCTTTCATGAACCCACCATGAAGAAGCGTAGAATACAACTCTAAGTGCCTCATGTCTGATCACTTCATTTTTGGTTGGCAAGCATTCATGAAAATACAACAAAGCATCTTATTCGGCTACAAGAAGTGTTTCTGATCTGATTACTTCATTTATGGGCGGTAACATCTCAAGATAACTCCCTAAAGCATCTTAGCCTAGTACGAGAAGTGTTTCTTCTTCGAGTACTTCATTTAAGTGCGGTAAACTTTCAGGAAATCACCACGAAGAAGCGAACAATACCACTCTAGGTTTTTCATGTTTGATTACTTCATTTATGTATGACAAACATTCAAGAAAACATCACAAAGTGTCTTATCCTGCTACGAGAAGTGTTTTTTTATTTCATTACTTCATTTAAGAATGGTAACCTTTCAATGAAACTCAACAAAACATCGTAGCCTACTGCGATAAGTGTTTCCTCATCGAGTACTTCATTTAAGTGCGATAACCTTTCATGAAACCACCATGAAGAAGCATAGAATGCTACTCTAAGTGTTTCATTCTGATTACTCCATTTATGGATGATAAACATTCAAGAAAATGCAACAAAGCATCTTACTTGCTACGATCAGAGTATATCATTTATGAGTGGTAACCTTTCAAGAAAACTCGACAAAACATCGTAGCCTACTACGATAAGTGTTTCCTCATCGAGTACTTCATTTAAGTGCGATAACCTTTCATGAAACCACCATGAAGAAGCATAGAATGCCACTCTAAGTGTTTCATGTCTGATTACTCCATTTATGGATGGAAACATTCAAGAAAATGCCACAAAGCATTTTACCTGCTACGATAAGAGTATATCATTTATGAGTGGTAAACTTTCAAGACAATTCCAAACCTTTCAAGAAACCACCACGAAGCAATGTAGAAAACCACTCTAAGTGCTTCATGTCCGATTACTTTATTTATGGGTGGTAAACATTCAGGGGAACGCCACAAAGCAAATTATCCTGCTAGAAAAAATGTTTCTGGTCTGATTACTTCATTTACAAGTGGTAAACTTTCAAGAAAACTCGACATAGCATCATAGACTACTACGAGAAGTGTTTCCTCTTCGAGTGCTTCATTTAATTGTGGTAACCTTTCATGAACCCAACATGAAGAAGCATAGAATACAAATATAAGTGCTTCATGTCTGATTACCTCTTTTATGGGTGGTAAACATTCAAGAAAACACAAAAAAGCAAATTATCCTTCTATGTTAAGTGTTTCTGATCAGTTCACTTCATTTATGATTGGTAAACTTTCAAGAAAACTGACAAAGCATCATAGCTTACTACGAGAAGTGTTTCCTCTTCGAGTGCTTCATTTAAGTGTGGTAACCTTTCATGAACCCACCATGAAGAAGCGTAGAATACAACTCTAAGTCCTTCATGTCTGATCACTTCATTTTTGGTTGGCAAGCATTCATGAAAATACAACAAAGCATCTTATCCGGCTACAAGAAGTGTTTCTGATCTGATTACTTCATTTATGGGCGGTAACATCTCAAGATAACTCCCTAAAGCATATTTGCCTAGTACGAGAAGTGTTTCTTCTTCGAGTACTTCATTTAAGTGCGGTAAACTTTCAGGAAATCACCACGAAGAAGCGAACAATACCACTCTATGTTTTTCATGTTTGATTACTTCATTTATGTATGACAAACATTCAAGAAAACATCACAAAGTGTCTTATCTTGCTACGAGAAGTGTTTTTTATTTCATTACATCATTTAAGAATGGTAACCTTTCAATAAAACTCGACAAAACATCGTAGCCTACTGCGATAAGTGTTTCCTCATCGAGTACTTCATTTAAGTGCGATAACCTTTCATGAAACCACCATGAAGAAGCATAGAATGCTACTCTAAGTGTTTCATTCTGATTACTCCATTTATGGATGATAAACATTCAAGAAAATGCCACAAAGCATCTTACTTGCTACGATCAGAGTATATCATTTATGAGTGGTAACCTTTCAAGAAAACTCGACAAAACATCGTAGCCAACTACGATAAGTGTTTCCTCATCGAGTACTTCATTTAAGTGCGATAACCTTTCATGAAACCACCATGAAGAAACATAGAATGCCACTCTAAGTGTTTCATGTCTGATTACTCCATTTATGGATGGAAACATTCAAGAAAATGCCACAGCATTTTACCTGCTAAGATCAGAGTATATCATTTATGAGTGGTAACCTTTCAAGGCAATTCCAAACCTTTCAGGAAACCACCACGAAGCAATGTAGAAAACCACTCTAAGTGCTTCATGTCCGATTACTTTATTTATGGGTGGTAAACATTCAGGGGAACGCCACAAAGCAAATTATCATGCTAGAAAAAATGTTTCTGATCTGATTACATCATTTACATGTGGTAAACATTCAAGAAAACTCGACATAGCATCATAGACTACTACGAGAAGTGTTTCCTCTTCGAGTGCTTCATTTAATTGTGGTAACCTTTCATGAACCCAACATGAAGAAGCATAGAATACAAATATAAGTGTTTCATGTCTGATTACTTCTTTTATGGGTGGTAAACATTCAAGAAAACACAAAAAAGCAAATTATCCTTCTATGATAAGTGTTTCTGATCAGTTTACTTCATTTATGATTGGTAAACTTTCAAGAAAACTCGACATAGCATCATAGCTTACTACGAGAAGTGTTTCCCCTTCGAGTGCTTCATTTAAATGTGGTAACCTTTCATGAACCCACCATGAAGAAGCGTAGAATACAACTCTAAGTGCCTCATGTCTGATCACTTCATTTTTGGTTGGCAAGCATTCATGAAAATACAACAAAGCATCTTATTCGGCTACAAGAAGTGTTTCTGATCTGATTACTTCATTTATGGGCGGTAACATCTCAAGATAACTCCCTAAAGCATCTTAGCCTATTACGAGAAGTGTTTCTTCTTCGAGTACTTCATTTAAGTGCGGTAAACTTTCAGGAAATCACCAAAAAGAAGCGAACAATACCACTCTATGTTTTTCATGTTTGATTACTTCATTTATGTATGACAAACATTCAAGAAAACATCACAAAGTGTCTTATCCTGCTACGAGAAGTGTTTTTTTATTTCATTACTTCATTTAAGAATGGTAACCTTTCAATAAAACTCGACAAAACATCGTAGCCTATTGCGATAAGTGTTTCCTCATCGAGTACTTCATTTAAGTGCGATAACCTTTCATGAAACCACCATGAAGAAGCATAGAATGCCACTCTAAGTGTTTCATGTCTGATTACTCCATTTATGGATGGAAACATTCAAGAAAATGCCACAAAGCATTTTACCTGCTACAATAAGAGTATATCATTTATGAGTGGTAACCTTTCAAGACAATTCCAAACCTTTCAGGAAACCACCACGAAGCAATGTAGAAAACCACTCTAAATGCTTCATGTCCGATTACTTTATTTATGGGTGGTAAACATTCCGGGGAACGCCACAAAGCAAATTATCCTGCTAGA
The DNA here is from genome assembly GCA_964058865.1 of Eleocharis quinqueflora. Lineage (NCBI taxonomy): Eukaryota > Viridiplantae > Streptophyta > Magnoliopsida > Poales > Cyperaceae > Eleocharis > Eleocharis quinqueflora. Next base: position 16,012 of record CAXKVX010004455.1, read on the forward strand.
AAAAATGTTTCTGGTCTGATTACATCATTTACAAGTGGTAAACTTTCAAGAAAACTCGACATAGCATCATAGACTACTACGAGAAGTGTTTCCTCTTCGAGTGCTTCATTTAATTGTGGTAACCTTTCATGAACCCAACATGAAGAAGCATAGAATACAAATATAAGTGCTTCATGTCTGATTACTTCTTTTATGGGTGGTAAACATTCAAGAAAACACAAAAAAGCAAATTATCCTTCTATGTTAAGTGTTTCTGATCAGTTCACTTCATTTATGATTGGTAACTTTCAAGAAAACTCGACATAGCATCATAGCTTACTACGAGAAGTGTTTCCTCTTCGAGTGCTTCATTTAAGTGTGGTAACCTTTCATGAACCCACCATGAAGATGCGTAGAATACAACTCTAAGTGCTTCATGTCTGAACACTTCATTTTTTGTTGGCAAGCATTCATGAAAATACAACAAAGCATCTTATTCGGCTACAAGAAGTGTTTCTGATCTGATTACTTTATTTATGGGCGGTAACATCTCAAGATAACTCCCTAAAGCATCTTAGCCTAGTACGAGAAGTGTTTCTTCTTCGAGTACTTCATTTAAGTGCGGTAAACTTTCAGGAAATCACCACGAAGAAGCGAACAATACCACTCTAGGTTTTTCATGTTTGATTACTTCATTTATGTATGACAAACATTCAAGAAAACATCACAAAGTGTCTTATCCTGCTACGAGAAGTGTTTTTTTATTTCATTACTTCATTTAAGAATGGTAACCTTTCAATAAAACTCCACAAAACATCGTAGCCTACTGCGATAAGTGTTTCCTCATCGAGTACTTCATTTAAGTGCGATAACCTTTCATGAAACCACCATGAAGAAGCATAGAATGCTACTCTAAGTGTTTCATTCTGATTACTCCATTTATGGATGATAAACATTCAAGAAAATGCCACAAAGCATCTTACTTGCTACGATCAGAGTATATCATTTATGAGTGGTAACCTTTCAAGAAAACTCGACAAAACATCGTAGCCTACTACGATAAGTGTTTCCTCATCGAGTACTTCATTTAAGTGCGATAACCTTTCATGAAACCACCATGAAGAAGCATAGAATGCCACTCTAAGTGTTTCATGTCTGATTACTCCATTTATGGATGGAAACATTCAAGAAAATGCCACAAAGCATTTTACCTGCTACGATAAGAGTATATCATTTATGAGTGGTAACCTTTCAAGACAATTCCAAACCTTTCAAGAAACCACCACGAAGCAATGTAGAAAACCACTCTAAGTGCTTCATGTCCGATTACTTTATTTATGGGTGGTAAACATTCAGGGGAACGCCACAAAGCAAATTATCCTGCTAGAAAAAATGTTTCTGGTCTGATTACTTCATTTACAAGTGGTAAACTTTCAAGAAAACTCGACATAGCATCATAGACTACTACGAGAAGTGTTTCCTCTTCGAGTGCTTCATTTAATTGTGGTAACCTTTCATGAACCCAACATGAAGAAGCATAGAATACAAATATAAGTGCTTCATGTCTGATTACTTCTTTTATGGGTGGTAAACATTCAAGAAAACACAAAAAAGCAAATTATCCTTCTATGTTAAGTGTTTCTGATCAGTTCACTTCATTTATGATTGGTAAACTTTCAAGAAAACTGACAAAGCATCATAGCTTACTACGAGAAGTGTTTCCTCTTCGAGTGCTTCATTTAAGTGTGGTAACCTTTCATGAACCCACCATGAAGAAGCGTAGAATACAACTCTAAGTCCTTCATGTCTGATCACTTCATTTTTGGTTGGCAAGCATTCATGAAAATACAACAAAGCATCTTATCCGGCTACATGAAGTGTTTCTGATCTGATTACTTCATTTATGGGCGGTAACATCTCAAGATAACTCCCTAAAGCATCTTTGCCTAGTACGAGAAGTGTTTCTTCTTCGAGTACTTCATTTAAGTGCGGTAAACTTTCAGGAAATCACCACGAAGAAGCGAACAATACCACTCTATGTTTTTCATGTTTGATTACTTCATTTATGTATGACAAACATTCAAGAAAACATCACAAAGTGTCTTATCTTGCTACGAGAAGTGTTTTTTATTTCATTACATCATTTAAGAATGGTAACCTTTCAATAAAACTCGACAAAACATCGTAGCCTACTGCGATAAGTGTTTCCTCATCGAGTACTTCATTTAAGTGCGATAACCTTTCATGAAACCACCATGAAGAAGCATAGAATGCTACTCTAAGTGTTTCATTCTGATTACTCCATTTATGGATGATAAACATTCAAGAAAATGCCACAAAGCATCTTACTTGCTACGATCAGAGTATATCATTTATGAGTGGTAACCTTTCAAGAAAACTCGACAAAACATCGTAGCCAACTACGATAAGTGTTTCCTCATCGAGTACTTCATTTAAGTGCGATAACCTTTCATGAAACCACCATGAAGAAGCATAGAATGCCACTCTAAGTGTTTCATGTCTGATTACTCCATTTATGGATGGAAACATTCAAGAAAATGCCACAGCATTTTACCTGCTAAGATCAGAGTATATCATTTATGAGTGGTAACCTTTCAAGGCAATTCCAAACCTTTCAGGAAACCACCACGAAGCAATGTAGAAAACCACTCTAAGTGCTTCATGTCCGATTACTTTATTTATGGGTGGTAAACATTCAGGGGAACGCCACAAAGCAAATTATCATGCTAGAAAAAATGTTTCTGATCTGATTACATCATTTACATGTGGTAAACATTCAAGAAAACTCGACATAGCATCATAGACTACTACGAGAAGTGTTTCCTCTTCGAGTGCTTCATTTAATTGTGGTAACCTTTCATGAACCCAACATGAAGAAGCATAGAATACAAATATAAGTGTTTCATGTCTGATTACTTCTTTTATGGGTGGTAAACATTCAAGAAAACACAAAAAAGCAAATTATCCTTCTATGATAAGTGTTTCTGATCAGTTTACTTCATTTATGATTGGTAAACTTTCAAGAAAACTCGACATAGCATCATAGCTTACTACGAGAAGTGTTTCCCCTTCGAGTGCTTCATTTAAATGTGGTAACCTTTCATGAACCCACCATGAAGAAGCGTAGAATACAACTCTAAGTGCCTCATGTCTGATCACTTCATTTTTGGTTGGCAAGCATTCATGAAAATACAACAAAGCATCTTATTCGGCTACAAGAAGTGTTTCTGATCTGATTACTTCATTTATGGGCGGTAACATCTCAAGATAACTCCCTAAAGCATCTTAGCCTATTACGAGAAGTGTTTCTTCTTCGAGTACTTCATTTAAGTGCGGTAAACTTTCAGGAAATCACCAAAAAGAAGCGAACAATACCACTCTATGTTTTTCATGTTTGATTACTTCATTTATGTATGACAAACATTCAAGAAAACATCACAAAGTGTCTTATCCTGCTACGAGAAGTGTTTTTTTATTTCATTACTTCATTTAAGAATGGTAACCTTTCAATAAAACTCGACAAAACATCGTAGCCTATTGCGATAAGTGTTTCCTCATCGAGTACTTCATTTAAGTGCGATAACCTTTCATGAAACCACCATGAAGAAGCATAGAATGCCACTCTAAGTGTTTCATGTCTGATTACTCCATTTATGGATGGAAACATTCAAGAAAATGCCACAAAGCATTTTACCTGCTACAATAAGAGTATATCATTTATGAGTGGTAACCTTTCAAGACAATTCCAAACCTTTCAGGAAACCACCACGAAGCAATGTAGAAAACCACTCTAAGTGCTTCATGTCCGATTACTTTATTTATGGGTGGTAAACATTCCGGGGAACGCCACAAAGCAAATTATCCTGCTAGAAAATATGTTTCTGGTCTGATTACATCATTTACAAGTGGTAAACATTCAAGAAAACTCGACATAGCATCATAGACTACTACGAGAAGTGTTTCCTCTTCGAGTGCTTCATTTAATTGTGGTAACCTTTCATGAACCCAACATGAAGAAGCATAGAATACAAATATAAGTGCTTCATGTCTGATTACTTCTTTTATGGGTGGTAAACATTCAAGAAAACACAAAAAAGCAAATTATCCTTCTATGTTAAGTGTTTCTGATCAGTTCACTTCATTTATGATTGGTAACTTTCAAGAAAACTCGACATAGCATCATAGCTTACTACGAGAAGTGTTTCCTCTTCGAGTGCTTCATTTAAGTGTGGTAACCTTTCATGAACCCACCATGAAGATGCGTAGAATACAACTCTAAGTGCTTCATGTCTGAACACTTCATTTTTTGTTGGCAAGCATTCATGAAAATACAACAAAGCATCTTATTCGGCTACAAGAAGTGTTTCTGATCTGATTACTTTATTTATGGGCGGTAACATCTCAAGATAACTCCCTAAAGCATCTTAGCCTAGTACGAGAAGTGTTTCTTCTTCGAGTACTTCATTTAAGTGCGGTAAACTTTCAGGAAATCACCACGAAGAAGCGAACAATACCACTCTAGGTTTTTCATGTTTGATTACTTCATTTATGTATGACAAACATTCAAGAAAACATCACAAAGTGTCTTATCCTGCTACGAGAAGTGTTTTTTTATTTCATTACTTCATTTAAGAATGGTAACCTTTCAATAAAACTACACAAAACATCGTAGCCTACTGCGATAAGTGTTTCCTCATCGAGTACTTCATTTAAGTGCGATAACCTTTCATGAAACCACCATGAAGAAGCATGGAATGCTACTCTAAGTGTTTCATTCTGATTACTCCATTTATGGATGATAAACATTCAAGAAAATGCCACAAAGCATCATACTTGCTACGATCAGAGTATATCATTTATGAGTGGTAACCTTTCAAGAAAACTCGACAAAACATCGTAGCCTACTACGATAAGTGTTTCCTCATCGAGTACTTCATTTAAGTGCGATAACCTTTCATGAAACCACCATGAAGAAGCATAGAATGCCACTCTATGTGTTTCATGTCTGATTACTCCATTTATGGATGGAAACATTCAAGAAAATGCCACAAAGCATTTTACCTGCTACGATAAGAGTATATCATTTATGAGTGGTAACCTTTCAAGACAATTCCAAACCATTCAGGAAACCACCACGAAGCAATGTAGAAAACCACTCTAAGTGCTTCATGTCCGATTACTTTATTTATGGGTGGTAAACATTCAGGGGAACGCCACAAAGCAAATTATCCTGCTAGAAAAAATGTTTCTGGTCTGATTACATCATTTACAAGTGGTAAACTTTCAAGAAAACTCAACATAGCATCATAGACTACTACGAGAAGTGTTTCCTCTTCGAGTGCTTCATTTAATTGTGGTAACCTTTCATGAACCCAACATGAAGAAGCATAGAATACAAATATAAGTGCTTCATGTCTGATTACTTCTTTTATGGGTGGTAAACATTCAAGAAAACACAAAAAAAGCAAATTATCCTTCTATGATAAGTGTTTCTGATCAGTTTACTTCATTTATGATTGGTAAACTTTCAAGAAAACTCGACATAGCATCATAGCTTACTACGAGAAGTGTTTCCTCTTCGAGTGCTTCATTTAAATGTGGTAACCTTTCATGAACCCACCATGAAGAAGCGTAGAATACAACTCTAAGTGCCTCATGTCTGATCACTTCATTTTTGGTTGGCAAGCATTCATGAAAATACAACAAAGCATCTTATTCGGCTACAAGAAGTGTTTCTGATCTGATTACTTCATTTATGGGCGGTAACATCTCAAGATAACTCCCTAAAGCATCTTAGCCTAGTACGAGAAGTGTTTCTTCTTCGAGTACTTCATTTAAGTGCGGTAAACTTTCAGGAAATCACCACGAAGAAGCGAACAATACCACTCTAGGTTTTTCATGTTTGATTACTTCATTTATGTATGACAAACATTCAAGAAAACATCACAAAGTGTCTTATCCTGCTACGAGAAGTGTTTTTTTATTTCATTACTTCATTTAAGAATGGTAACCTTTCAATGAAACTCAACAAAACATCGTAGCCTACTGCGATAAGTGTTTCCTCATCGAGTACTTCATTTAAGTGAGATAACCTTTCATGAAACCACCATGAAGAAGCATAGAATGCTACTCTAAGTGTTTCATTCTGATTACTCCATTTATGGATGATAAACATTCAAGAAAATGCCACAAAGCATCTTACTTGCTACGATCAGAGTATATCATTTATGAGTGGTAACCTTTCAAGAAAACTCGACAAAACATCGTAGCCTACTACGATAAGTGTTTCCTCATCGAGTACTTCATTTAAGTGCGATAACCTTTCATGAAACCACCATGAAGAAGCATAGAATGCCACTCTAAGTGTTTCATGTCTGATTACTCCATTTATGGATGGAAACATTCAAGAAAATGCCACAAAGCATTTTACCTGCTACGATAAGAGTATATCATTTATGAGTGGTAACCTTTCAAGACAATTCCAAACCTTTCAAGAAACCACCACGAAGCAATGTAGAAAACCACTCTAAGTGCTTCATGTCCGATTACTTTATTTATGGGTGGTAAACATTCAGGGGAACGCCACAAAGCAAATTATCCTGCTAGAAAAAATGTTTCTGGTCTGATTACTTCATTTACAAGTGGTAAACTTTCAAGAAAACTCGACATAGCATCATAGACTACTACGAGAAGTGTTTCCTCTTCGAGTGCTTCATTTAATTGTGGTAACCTTTCATGAACCCAACATGAAGAAGCATAGAATACAAATATAAGTGCTTCATGTCTGATTACTTCTTTTATGGGTGGTAAACATTCAAGAAAACACAAAAAAAGCAAATTATCCTTCTATGTTAAGTGTTTCTGATCAGTTCACTTCATTTATGATTGGTAAACTTTCAAGAAAACTGACAAAGCATCATAGCTTACTACGAGAAGTGTTTCCTCTTCGAGTGCTTCATTTAAGTGTGGTAACCTTTCATGAACCCACCATGAAGAAGCGTAGAATACAACTCTAAGTCCTTCATGTCTGATCACTTCATTTTTGGTTGGCAAGCATTCATGAAAATACAACAAAGCATCTTATCCGGCTACAAGAAGTGTTTCTGATCTGATTACTTCATTTATGGGCGGTAACATCTCAAGATAACTCCCTAAAGCATCTTTGCCTAGTACGAGAAGTGTTTCTTCTTCGAGTACTTCATTTAAGTGCGGTAAACTTTCAGGAAATCACCACGAAGAAGCGAACAATACCACTCTATGTTTTTCATGTTTGATTACTTCATTTATGTATGACAAACATTCAAGAAAACATCACAAAGTGTCTTATCTTGCTACGAGAAGTGTTTTTTATTTCATTACATCATTTAAGAATGGTAACCTTTCAATAAAACTCGACAAAACATCGTAGCCTACTGCGATAAGTGTTTCCTCATCGAGTACTTCATTTAAGTGCGATAACCTTTCATGAAACCACCATGAAGAAGCATAGAATGCTACTCTAAGTGTTTCATTCTGATTACTCCATTTATGGATGATAAACATTCAAGAAAATGCCACAAAGCATCTTACTTGCTACGATCAGAGTATATCATTTATGAGTGGTAACCTTTCAAGAAAACTCGACAAAACATCGTAGCCAACTACGATAAGTGTTTCCTCATCGAGTACTTCATTTAAGTGCGATAACCTTTCATGAAACCACCATGAAGAAGCATAGAATGCCACTCTAAGTGTTTCATGTCTGATTATTCCATTTATGGATGGAAACATTCAAGAAAATGCCACAGCATTTTACCTGCTAAGATCAGAGTATATCATTTATGAGTGGTAACCTTTCAAGGCAATTCCAAACCTTTCAGGAAACCACCACGAAGCAATGTAGAAAACCACTCTAAGTGCTTCATGTCCGATTACTTTATTTATGGGTGGTAAACATTCAGGGGAACGCCACAAAGCAAATTATCATGCTAGAAAAAATGTTTCTGATCTGATTACATCATTTACATGTGGTAAACATTCAAGAAAACTCGACATAGCATCATAGACTACTACGAGAAGTGTTTCCTCTTCGAGTGCTTCATTTAATTGTGGTAACCTTTCATGAACCCAACATGAAGAAGCATAGAATACAAATATAAGTGTTTCATGTCTGATTACTTCTTTTATGGGTGGTAAACATTCAAGAAAACACAAAAAAGCAAATTATCCTTCTATGATAAGTGTTTCTGATCAGTTTACTTCATTTATGATTGGTAAACTTTCAAGAAAACTCGACATAGCATCATAGCTTACTACGAGAAGTGTTTCCCCTTCGAGTGCTTCATTTAAATGTGGTAACCTTTCATGAACCCACCATGAAGAAGCGTAGAATACAACTCTAAGTGCCTCATGTCTGATCACTTCATTTTTGGTTGGCAAGCATTCATGAAAATACAACAAAGCATCTTATTCGGCTACAAGAAGTGTTTCTAATCTGATTACTTCATTTATGGGCGGTAACATCTCAAGATAACTCCCTAAAGCATCTTAGCCTAGTACGAGAAGTGTTTCTTCTTCGAGTACTTCATTTAAGTGCGGTAAACTTTCAGGAAATCACCACAAAGAAGCGAACAATACCACTCTATGTTTTTCATGTTTGATTACTTCATTTATGTATGACAAACATTCAAGAAAACATCACAAAGTGTCTTATCCTGCTACGAGAAGTGTTTTTTTATTTCATTACTTCATTTAAGAATGGTAACCTTTCAATAAAACTCGACAAAACATCGTAGCCTATTGCGATAAGTGTTTCCTCATCGAGTACTTCATTTAAGTGCGATAACCTTTCATGAAACCACCATGAAGAAGCATAGAATGCCACTCTAAGTGTTTCATGTCTGATTACTCCATTTATGGATGGAAACATTCAAGAAAATGCCACAAAGCATTTTACCTGCTACAATAAGAGTATATCATTTATGAGTGGTAACCTTTCAAGACAATTCCAAACCTTTCAGGAAACCACCACGAAGCAATGTAGAAAACCACTCTAAGTGCTTCATGTCCGATTACTTTATTTATGGGTGGTAAACATTCCGGGGAACGCCACAAAGCAAATTATCCTGCTAGAAAAAATGTTTCTGGTCTGATTACATCATTTACAAGTGGTAAACTTTCAAGAAAACTCGACATAGCATCATAGACTACTACGAGAAGTGTTTCCTCTTCGAGTGCTTCATTTAATTGTGGTAACCTTTCATGAACCCAACATGAAGAAGCATAGAATACAAATATAAGTGCTTCATGTCTGATTACTTCTTTTATGGGTGGTAAACATTCAAGAAAACACAAAAAAGCAAATTATCCTTCTATGTTAAGTGTTTCTGATCAGTTCACTTCATTTATGATTGGTAACTTTCAAGAAAACTCGACATAGCATCATAGCTTACTACGAGAAGTGTTTCCTCTTCGAGTGCTTCATTTAAGTGTGGTAACCTTTCATGAACCCACCATGAAGATGCGTAGAATACAACTCTAAGTGCTTCATGTCTGAACACTTCATTTTTTGTTGGCAAGCATTCATGAAAATACAACAAAGCATCTTATTCGGCTACAAGAAGTGTTTCTGATCTGATTACTTTATTTATGGGCGGTAACATCTCAAGATAACTCCCTAAAGCATCTTAGCCTAGTACGAGAAGTGTTTCTTCTTCGAGTACTTCATTTAAGTGCGGTAAACTTTCAGGAAATCACCACGAAGAAGCGAACAATACCACTCTAGGTTTTTCATGTTTGATTACTTCATTTATGTATGACAAACATTCAAGAAAACATCACAAAGTGTCTTATCCTGCTACGAGAAGTGTTTTTTTATTTCATTACTTCATTTAAGAATGGTAACCTTTCAATAAAACTCCACAAAACATCGTAGCCTACTGCGATAAGTGTTTCCTCATCGAGTACTTCATTTAAGTGCGATAACCTTTCATGAAACCACCCTGAAGAAGCAAACAATGCTACTCTAAGTGTTTCATTCTGATTACTCTATTTATGGATGACAAACATTCAAGAAAATGCCACAAAGCATCATACTTGCTACGATCAGAGTATATCATTTATGAGTGGTAACCTTTCAAGAAAACTCGACAAAACATCGTAGCCTACTACGATAAGTGTTTCCTCTTCGAGTACTTCATTTAAGTGCGATAACCTTTCATCAAACCATCATGAAGAAGCATAGAATGCCACTCTAAGTGTTTCATGTCTGATTACTCCATTTATGGATGGGAAACATTCAAGAAAATGCCACAAAGCATCTTACCTGCTACGATCAGAGTATATCATTTATGAGTGGTAACCTTTCACGAAAATTCCAAACCTTTCAGGAAACCACCACGAAGCAATGTAGAAAACCACTGTAAGTGCTTCATGTCTGATTACTTTATTTATGGGTGATAAACATTCAGGGGAATGCCACAAAGCAAATTATCCTGCTAGAAAAAATGTTTCTGGTCTGATTACATCATTTACAAGTGGTAAACTTTCAAGAAAACTCGACATAGCATCATAGACTACTACGAGAAGTGTTTCTTTTTCGAGTGCTTCATTTAATTGTGGTAACCTTTCATGAACCCCCCATGAAGAAGCATAGAATACAAATATAAGTGCTTCATGTCTGATTACTTCTTTTATGGGTGGTAAACATTCAAGAAAACACAAAAAAGCATCTTATCTTGCTGCGAGAAGTGTTTATGATTCGTGTACTTCATTTATTGTTGGTAACCATTCAAGAAAACACAACAAAGCAAATTGTCCTTCTATGATAAGTGTTTCTGATCAGTTCACTTCATTTATGATTGGTAAACTTTCAAGAAAACTCGACATAGCTAGCTTACTAAGAGAAGTGTTTCCTCTTCGAGTGCTTCATTTAAGTGTGGTAACCTTTCATGAACCCACCATGATGAAGCGTAGAATACAACTCTAAGTGCTTCATGTCTGATCACTTTATTTTGTGTTGGCAAGCATTCATGAAAATACAACAAAGCATCTTATCCGGCTACAAGAAGTGTTTCTGATCTGATTACTTCATTCATGGGCAGTAACCTCTTAAGATAACTCCCTAAAGCATCTTAGCCTACTACGAGAAGTGTTTCATCTTCGAGAACTTCATTTAAGTGCGGTAAACTTTCAGGAAATCACCACAAAGAAGCGTAGAATACCACTCTATGTTTTTCATGTTTGATTACTTCATTTATGTATGATAAACATTCAAAAACACAGCACAAAGCATCTTCTCCTGCTACGAGAAGTGTTTTTTATTTCATTACTTCATTTAAGAATGGTAACCTTTCAAGAAAACTCGACAAAACATCGTACCTTACTACGATAAGTGTTTCCTCATCGAGTACTTCATTTAAGTGCGATAACCTTTAATGAAACCACCATGAAGAAGCATAGAATGCCACTCTAAGTGTTTCATGTCTGATTACTCCATTTACGGATGGGAAACATTCAAGAAAATGCCACAAAGCATCTTACCTGCTACGATCAGAGTATATCATTTATGAGTGGTAACCTTTCAAGAAAACTCGACAAAACATCGTAGCCTACTACGATAAGTGTTTTCTCATCGAGTACTTCATTTAAGTGCGATAACCTTTCATGAAACCACCATGAAGAAGAATAGAATGCCACTCTAAGTGTTTCATGTCTGATTACTCCATTTATGGATGGGAAACATTCAAGAAAATGCCACAAAGCATCTTACCTGCTACGATCAGAGTATATCATTTATGAGTGGTAACCATTCAAGAAAATTCCAAACCTTTCAGGAAACCACCACGAAGCAATGTAGAAAACCACTGTAAGTGCTTCATGTATGATTACTTTATTTATGGGTGGTAAACATTCAGGGGAATGCCACAAAGCAAATTATCCTACTAGAAAAAGTGTTTCTGGTCTGATTACATCATTTACAAGTGGTAAACTTTCAAGAAAACTCGACATAGCATCATAGACTACTACAAGAAGTGTTTCCTCTTCGAGTGCTTCATTTAATTGTGGTAACCTTTCATGAACCCACCATGAAGAAGCATAGAATACAAATATAAGTGCTTCATGTCTGATTACTTCTTTTATTGTTGGTAAACATTCAAGAAAACACAAAAAAGCATCTTATCTTGCAGCGAGAAGTGTTTATGATTCGTGTACTTCATTTATTGTTGGTAACCATTGAAGAAAACACCACAAAGTAGATTATCCTTCTATGATAAGAGATTCTGATCAGTTCACTTCATTTATGATTGGTAAACTTTCAAGAAAACTCGACATAGCATCATAGCTTACTACGAGAAGTGTTTCCTCTTCGAGTGCTTCATTTAAGTGTGGTAACCTTTCATGAACCCACATTGAAGAAGCATAGAATACAACTCTAAGTGCTTCATGTCTGATCACTTCATTTTTGGTTGGCAAGCAATCTTGAAAATACAACAAAGCAACTTGTCCGGCTACAAGAAGTGTTTATGATCTGATTACTTCATTTATGGGCGGTAACATCTCAAGATAACTCCCTAAAGCATCTTAGCCTAGTACGAAAAATGTTTCTTCTTCCAGTACTTCATTTAAGTGCGGTAAACTTTCAGGAAATCACCACGAAGAAGCGTAGAATACCACTCTAAGTTTTTCATGTTTGATTACTTTATTTATGTATTATAAACATTAAAGAAAACAGCACAAAGCATCTTATCTTGCTACGAAAAGTGTTTTTTATTTCATTACTTCATGTAAGAATGTAACCTTTCAAGAAAACTCGACAAAACATCGTAGCCTACTATGATAAGTGTTTCCTCATCGAGTACTTCATTTAAGTGCGATAACCTTTCATGAAACAACCATGAAAAAGCATAGAATGTCACTCTAAGTGTTTCATGTCTGATTACTCCGTTTATGGATGATAAACATTCAAGAAAATGCCACAAAGAATCTTACTTGCTACGATCAGAGTATATCATTTATGAGTGGTAACCTTTCAAGAAAATTTCAAACCTTTCAGGAAACCACCACGAAGCAACGTATAAAACCACTGTAAGTGCTTCATGTCTGATTACTTCATTTATGGGTGGTAAACATTCAGGAAAACCACACAAAGCATCTTATCCTGCTACAAGAAGTGTTTATGATTCGTGTACTTCATTTACTGTTGGTAACCATTCAAGAAACATCACAAAGCAAATTATCCTTCTATGATAAGTGTTTCTGATCAGTTTACTACATTTATGTGTGGTAAACTTTCAAGAAAACTCGACATAGCATTATAGATTACTACGAGAAGTGTTTCCTCATCGAGTGCTTCATTTAAGTGCGGTAACCTTTCATGAACCCACCATGAAGAAGCATAGAATACAAATATAAGTGCTTCATGTCTGATTACTTATTTTATGGGTGATAAACATTAAAGAAAACACAACAAAGCATCTTATCTTGCTACAAGAAGTGTTTTTTTTCAATACTTCACTTATTAGTGGTAACGTTTTAAGAGAATTTGACAAAACATCATAGCCTACTACGAAATGTGTGTCCTCTTCGAGTACTTCATTTAAGTGCGGTAACCTTTCGTGAAATCACCATGAAGAAGTATAGAACACTACTCTAAGTGCTTCATTTCTGATTACTTCATTTATGTGTGGTAACTTTCAAGAAAGCACCAAAAAGCATCTTATCATGCTACAAGAAATGTTTCTGATCTGAGTATGTCATTGGTGGGTGGTAACATTTCAATAAAACTCCAAACCTTTCTAGAAACCACCACGATGCAACGTAGAATACCACTTTATGTGTTTCATGGCTGATTACTTCATTTATGGGTGGTAAACATTCAAGAAAACCCCCACAAAGCATCTTATCCTGCTACAAGAAGTGTTTATGATTCGTGTACATTCAAGAAAACACCACAAAGCAAATTATCCTTCTATGATAAGTGTTTCTGATCAGTTTACTTCATTTATGAGTGTTAAACTTTCAAGAAAACTCGACATAGCATCATAGCTTACTACGAGAATTGTTTCCTCCTCGAGTACTTCATTTAAGTGCGATATCCTTTCATGAACCCACCATGAAGAAGCGTAGAATGCCACTCTAAGTGTTTCATGTCTGATTACTTCATTTATAGTGATAAACAATCAAGAAAATGCCACAAAGCATCTAATCTTGCTACGATCAGATTATATCATTTATGAGTGGTAACCTTTCAAGAAAATTCCAAACCTTTCAGGGAACCACCACGAAGCAATTTAGAAAACCACTCTAAGTGCGTCTGATTACTTCATTTATGCATGTAAAAAAACATTCAAAAAAATGCACAAAGCATCTTATCTTGCGACGATCAGAGTATATCATTTATGAGTGGTAACATTTCAAGAAAATTCCAAACCTTTCAGGAATCCACAACGAAGCAACGTAAAAAAACCACTCTAAGTGCTTCATGGCTGATTACTTCATTTACGGGTGGTAAACATTCAAGAAAACCTCGCAAAGCATCTTATCCAGCTACAAGAAGTGTTTCTGATTCGGGTACATCATTTATTGCTGGTAACCATTCAAGAAAACACCACAAAGTAGATTATCCTTCTATGAT
>CAXKVX010004456.1:0-14108 GCA_964058865.1 Eleocharis quinqueflora
CTCAATATCTCTGAAAAGAAGCTCTCTCTCCTCAGGCGAGATCTCGTCCCAGAGAGAAAACGACCCCTCCTGGCCGTAATCCTTCAGTCTCTCCACCATATCTTGCGGCGGCGTCGGTCCCAGCGCCACCGGCTCCGGCGGCGACGTCGAACCCTGCCTCTCACTTCCCGCCATCGGAATCACCGAATCAGTCCTTGGGCCCACCAAAATTATATCCTTCATCTCTCTTACCATCGCTCTTTATATATCTCTCTCTCGCTCTCTCTCGCTCTCTCTCTTCCTCTTCGCTAACAAGCAAGCACACACACTGTATCGTTAGCCAGTAGATATACTGGGGTCGCCGAGTCGGGATAAATTCGATGGAGAAGCACAAGATCGAGATACAATGATACGGAAATATGAAGGTTGATTAGAACAATGGATGTTGCTAAGCTACACCATTCCTACACCAAACAACTGAATATGGGGTCCATTTACCTTGTTATCATGGACCATGCGTAAATTTAATAAACGTGGTTTAGTCGATCAGTGCATGACATGCCGCCAGATTTACGAACAACTGGAGATTTTAATTTCTGAGTTCTTCTACTTTAATATTTATGTATACATAAAAGTAACGAGTTATTAAGACAGTGAGATTAGTCAGGGTTGTTGATTCGTTTCGTTATTTCTTATAGAAATAGCATCACAGGAGATTTAGTAAAAAGCAGGTGTGAGAGATGTTGGGTAAATCGAAACTGATTTGCTAGTAATTATAGTCTTATGAGATCACGAGAGATATTGATAGCGTAATCGATTTATCTTCCATCTCCGTGTTTAAAGAGGTATTATATATATTATTTTGTACTGTAAAATAATTATTACATATATTAAGACAATTCAAATAATATATATAATAATTTTTCAGTACAAAATAATATGTATAATAATTTTTTTATGATACAAAGCTACATGTGTATTGATGACGGAATCGATAGAACATTTTCTTTATTGTAAATCAATGTCACGACCCACAAGACAAAGGATGATGAATTCAAAAAAATATGAATTACATTCACAATTCTGGTTGCCAAAATTTGATAGTCATGATCTTGTTTTTATGAATTCACGTTCACATGTGTTATCTAGACGCATGCGTTCAGAAATCAAGATCAATCGAGTTGACAAAGCAAAAAAATTTATCAAGTAATTTAAAATATGTGTTCATGTCTGAACGCAATGTCTGAACGTGTGTCCAGACATCACGTTCACAACGTTGTCCTAATGCAACGTTCAAACGTGAACGTTGGTTCAGAATTTTGCACCATATTTAATCATTTTGTCGTTTGATTTTGCATCGTAAACGCAGAAAAATAGATCCAATTTTTTTAATCAAGATCATAGATATAATTATTATTTTTTAGGATCAAACAAAAAAGTTTTTGAGGATGATTTGAACTTGTAGATGTATAATTAGAATCTTAGATACATTTTTTTTTTGTGTGCAAAACCCGCCAAATTATAATATAAAATTGTTATCAGTGAAAGCACGTGACGACACGATAGTGTGGTGCGCCAGAAATTGAGGTGCCCCGCCCCTGAAGCAAAGAATATCAACCATGTTGAACAGTGAACGCATACATGCATCACAAAATCGCATATTCGCATGGAATTGGATCGTTCAAGTATGCCACCTTTTTTTTAACATCAGATTTTGTTTGGTGTTATTAATTTACAGGACAAAGTAACAACGTTACACGGTCGCCAAATCATATCTAGTGTAGTGGTGAGGCACAAGATTTTCATAGAAAAGATCTGGAAATGAAGTCATGTTAGGAACTATTTTTAGGGGTTCCTTCAAGTTTATTTTATGATTTGTTTGTAAATGTATGTGTTGTAAGCCTACGGACAATGAATAAAAAAAAATAACGGTACACGGTCACTTTCATCGGAGTCGGTGACAAGTTTGATGATTCGGAAATAACTTATAATAAAGGTTATTTTTTATAATTTGAGTATATAATTTGGAAATAATTTATTCTTTTATAGTGAAATAATATAGAAATATTTACTTTAATAATATGAATAAAATTACAATAATTTCATTCATTTCTTATATTAAATTAAGTATTTTGTTGATTTGTAGAAATAAATTGTGGAGCTGCTAAAAGAATAATATGAAAGTTTTTTTAATTACGTTTAGGTTTAGGATATCATGTAAAGTATATAATTTAACTTATATAATTTGGATCAATCATGTAAAGAAAATAAATAAAATTAGAGCACAGATAAATATCCATAATTTGCAAGTATATCTTAACTCAAATGAATGATGATGCATTTATGCAGTTGATGAAAAACAACATGATATCATAAATTCATAATGAACTCGGATGGAAATCATAAATGATCAAATCACATAATTTAATCAGACTCAATTATTTTTATCTAGCACGGTCTGAATTAAAAACATTTATTTGAATTTAATTAATAATGTGGTTAAGTTCATCCCTAATTATAACTTAAGACCATTACAGATGTTTTATTAATAAAAAGATATTTTCCTGATATTTTAAAAGGTGATATTGCATTCAGAATTACAACGTTATTTGTAATAGATGACAAATTGACAACAGTTCTTTTCCTAATTGCAGTATTTATTAGTATTAATTTCCTGGACTGTATCTAGGAATCTTTTCATAAATTCAATGAACAATATTAATTCATTGATACAATCTGATTAATCGACCGTCAAATTCAGTTAATTAGCCAATTAATTTTGCAAATTGATTAAAATAAAATAAATACAGGCATAGTACATTTTTAAATTACTAAAACGTCATGAATTCAAACATTTAAAATTTTATTAATTACTTTTTAAATAAATTAGTGAATATTATATTCTATAGTATGTAATTAATTTATGTTTTACTGTATTCTATAGTATGTAATTAATTTAAAATCGCTTTACGTACCTCCTCCGGGGAAAAATTTCATAGAGGGCGAAGAAGCAAAAAATTTCAACAGATAGGGCCAGAGGCACCCTAATAATTGCACAGAGGGCCAAGGGCGCGATTAATAGTCGCGCCCCTAAGGAATTTTCGATTTTTTCCTGAAATCAAGGCATTCTGCATATGCTTTTGCAGTTGTGGGCCCGGGCACTTAGGGACGCGACTATTAATCACGCCCCTATGATTCTGATTTTTTTTTTAAGTACTAATATATAATTTTTTATTATTTGTTAATATATCAATAAAAGTAGTATATTCTATAATATTTATTATTAAAGCAAATTAATGATAATTTCAATATACAATAAATTTTTAATATATGTATAGTTGTAATATAATACTATTAATTTGTCTTGTTAATTTTTTTGGGTTAAGTTATAATTATTTATACCCTTTAATATAATAATTAGTTAGTACTAATATATTTCTTTTGGGTATTTGTTAATATATGTATATTAATATATATATATACTACAATTATTATTAAGCAAATTAATAATAATTTAAACATAAAATAAATTTGTAATTTTAATATTTGTAATATAATACTATAAATATTAATATTATTATATACTTATTATTATTATTATTATTATTATTATTATTATTATTATTATTTAAATATAT
Organism: Eleocharis quinqueflora; assembly: GCA_964058865.1. NCBI lineage: Eukaryota > Viridiplantae > Streptophyta > Magnoliopsida > Poales > Cyperaceae > Eleocharis > Eleocharis quinqueflora. The sequence continues at coordinate 3,618 of CAXKVX010004456.1, forward strand.
TAGAAAGATTACAACCTAGTAAGAAGATGCATTTTTCACCATTTTTTCTGAATTAACATAGGGGCGCAATTATTTAGTTGCGCCCCTAAGAAGATGCTTTTTTTGCAGATAAGTCTGAATCTTGCACGATTTTTTTCAGATGAGGGGTCCACGTGTCCCCTAAATGAACAAAATATATACAGCAGCACCTTTCTTTTCTTCTCTCTCCAACCATTATTTCAATCTTATCTCTTCTTCTCCCAACAGCCCCCTTCCTCTCCACAAACCCTAAATCAAATTTTCACACTTCTCCTCCCAAAATCTTACATATAAAATGTTTATTATTAGTTTCTACACTGGAGGATCCATCCAGAACGGTCCTCATGGTGTGCATTACTCGAAAAAAGCTACCGGTAGTTTTACAGTGAATGACGACATAACACTCAGTGAACTGGAGACGGAGCTGTACCGATGGATGGAGATTTCAAGTTCAACAAATGCTTTAGAGATATCAGGGAGGTTCAATGCCGGATTACAGCTAACTCATCCGGTAATGTTCTATACTGAGTTACAACTGTCGAGTAATGATACTTGGAGACTGATGGTGAACCATTCGGTTCATCCTGGTACTGTTGCAATGATTGAGTTGTACGTTGAGCCAAAAGTTCTTCGATATACCACAAATCAAGGTTTTTCGAGTGGCAGTTGAGGTCATGAGGCCCTAAATCATGGTTGTGCAAGCAGTAGTCGAGCTACGGAAACCCTAAACCAGGGTTGTGCAAGTGGTAGTCGTGCTTACGAAACCCCAAATGAGTATGTTGAACCAATAGCTTGTAGAATGCCATATGCATATCTTCGTACCAATTGTTATGAACCGAATGCAACCTCAAATCGAAATCAATCGATTCCAGAGGAAGAAGAGGATTATGAGGATTTCGAATTTAATGTTGGGTTGGATGAAATTAACCCGATAGAACGGGTTGAGATATTAGTGAACCAAGATGCAAGCCCAATTGGAAATACGTGTGGTAATGATGCTTTCATGAATATGGATTTTACACCTTTCGAAAACCCTAATTATAATTCTGAAGAAGAGACTTCTCTGACCATGACAACATGGCCATTACGGGACCGAACCGATTCTCATCCAATAGCTTCGTGGAATAATATTAATGCAATCATCGATATAATTGGTGATGGCAATTACTTTGACGACAAAGGGTATGTCACAGAAGATGGTTTGGCAGTAGGACAATGTTTTCGGTCAAAGGATCATCTAAAATGGGTTGTGCATGATTTTCACATCAAATAGAACCGCACGTTTAAGAAGAGAAAGTCCAATAAAAGTGTGTATACAATCGAGTGCACCGACCAAAATTGCAATTGGAGGTTGTATGCATCAAGAAGGCTAAGTGATGATGCTTTTATTATTAATACAAGGCAAGGTCCGCATGAATGTGTTATGTCGGAAGATAGGTTGGAGCATCCGCACTTAACGTCTCCATTCATGGCTTCCATAATCAGAGAAAGTGTTAAGGAAAATGTAAGGTTTACTATAAAAGACATCAAGATTGCAATTGAGCAGAGATATAATTTCAAGGCTCCTTATCTCAAGTGTTGGCGTGCAAAAGAGATCGCAATAGCGCAATTGTTCGAAGGTTGGAGGCAAGCTTATGATTTAATCGTGCCCTTACTTAATGCCATACAAAGAACAAACCCGGGTACAGTGATTGAGTGGTTTACTGCCCCCACAAATGATCCAAATGAAAGATTATTTCAAGCAGTGTGTTGGGCATATGGTCCGGCAATACAGGCCTTCAGGCACTGCAAACCTGTTATAGGAATTGACGGTACACATTTGTCTGGGTGGTATAAGGGGAAGATGTTAGTTGCATGTGGCTTCGACACAGAAGATCAGTTGGTGCCCCTTGCATTATCGTTGGTTGATACCGAGAACAACAAATCTTGGGAGGATTTCATGAAATTTGTTCGTAGGGAAGTGGTTGGATCACGAGTTGTGACAGTACTCTCTGATCGTCACAAGATTATCTTGCGGGTTTTTAGTGAGCCAGACCTGGGTTGGAGCACCCAAGATGGACATGCCTTTCATCGATATTTTTCAAGGCACATATGTCAAAATTTCACTAAAGAATTTACCAACAAAAAATTAACACAGATCTTGAGGCAAGCAATGAAACAAAATCAAAAGAGGAAGTTTCTAATGAGGCTCAGTCGTATTCGCGAAAAATGCCCCGACGCTGCAACATGGCTTGAGGATATTGGTAGGGATCCGAACGATGTTGGAAGGAACAATGCACCGCGTTTTGACTTATGGGCTCTTTCATTCGATGAAGGAGGCCATAGAATGGGGATGATGACAACAAACGAACCAGAATCCCTTAATAATGTTTTCAAAGAAGCACGTGAGTTACCGGTTACTTCTCTTGTTGAAATCACATTCTACAAGTCAGTCAAATACTTTGCTGAAAGACGGGCAAAAGCAGAAAAAGCAATTGAACAAGGTTTCCTCTTCTCTCCCAAAATCCAAGCGTTACTAGAGGAGCGAAGATTAAGGGGAAATACACATACAGTGCGAGCGTACTGGAACGAGCGAAAATATGAGGTTCAAACAGGTCAAACATATTGTGTATAAATAACATATGTAATATTTAATAATATTATATTATAACTATACATATATTAATTTTCTTAATAATAAATAATGTATGAATAATAACTTAGCCAAAAAATTTATCAGCAAAACATAGGGGCGTGACTATTAATTTACTTAATAATAATTGTAGTATATATATATATATATTAATATACATATATTAACAAATACCCAAAAGTAATATATTAGTACTAACTAATTATTATATTAAAGGGTATAAATAATTATAACTTAACCCAAAAAAAATAACAAGACAAATTAATAGTATTATATTACAACTATACATATATTAAAAATTTATTGTATATTGAAATTATCATTAATTTTCTTTAATAATAAATATTATATGAATATACTACTTTTATTGATATATTAACAAATAATAAAAAATTATATATTAGTACTTAAAAAAAATTCACAATCATAGGGGCGTGATTAATAGTCGCGCCCCTAAGTGTCCGGGCCCACAACTGCAAAAGCACATGCAGAATGCCTTGATTTCAGGAAAAAATCGAAAATTCCTTAGAGGCGCGACTATTAATCGCGCCCTTGGCCCTCTGTGCAATTATTTGGGTGCCTCTGGCCCTATCTGTTGAAATTTTTTGCTGCTTGGCCCTCTATGAAAATTTTCCCTCCTCCGGCCGTCGACCGCATTTCATTTTTAAATTTTAAAACGGTGTGCTATTTATATGATTCTTTTATTTTTCTCATTTATTGAATTTTTTTAATATTTGTCCTAATATTGGTGGTTTGCTAGTTGTACACACTTTGAAATTTTTATGGCATTATGTATTCTTTTTTCCTACCTCTGACAGAGTGAAGATTCAAAGTCTGAATTTAATTTGTGTTAGATACCGTGGATTAATTGTAACATAATTATATAAGTTATTTTTAATATGACAGAATTTCAGATATACTCTTTAAAAATTATGAAATTACTTATGGAAGAGAAACGAGGTTTCAAACCTCTAAGGAGACATTTAATTTAGTAATAGATGTTGGAACTAATTTGAGGGTCCTATTTAATAATAAAAAAAGAAGATAAGAGTATTTATTTTAACAATTAAAATTTGCATGTTAACATATAATACAATAATAGAATTACTGTAAAATTAATATGTACAATATTGATTTTCTTTATTCATAGTCCATAGGCTTACAACACACACTCACAAACAAATTAGAAAATAAATAAACTTGAAACTTCTCTGAAAATAGTCCACTGGAGCTTGAACCCCAGGCATCCTCCATGAAACTCTTGTGTCTTACCACTATACTAGATAGGATCGGCTATGTACAATATTGCCGAGTCATTAATATGGTAATTTATGCAATTACCGAGATGTAGATTATTTTATGACTATCGGAGAATATGGGAAAATTTTCATAATGGACATAAATATGGGTTGTATTAAATGCAATAGTCTAAGACATCTAAAAATTTACAAATGACCGGCTCAATTTCTTCGATTATTTTATTATTTACGTTTGTTTTCTACTTGTCTATCCTTAGTGTGTAAAAAATAGGAGCGCGATTAATAATACATATCCTAGATGAATTTCAACTATGACCTCTTTGATAATTCTATAATCATTTTAACTTCTTAGGGGTGCGACTAACAATAGCGTTCCTATTTTATGCACCGAAGTGGACCCCAGACAAAACGAACACTGAGGGAAATAATAAAATATTAGATATAATTCAGGGGTGCTATTAACAATAGTGTCCCCGACTACTTGTAAATTCTTTAAGGACTCTAGGTCATTACATGTAATCCAGCTCATTATTAGATCATTTATGAAAATCTTTCGAAAATATGTTATGCCGGTGAGCAAGACTATTATACTTTGCAAAACACATTCTTTGTGATTTTGGTCCATTGGATTTAGATCATTTGTATTAAAAATAATTTTGACAAGAAATCTAATGAAAAATTACAAAGCATTTGCTTTGCAAATTACAATAGCCTTGCTCTATGCCGATAACTTATGTCTATCATAATTCATAACATGATTCTGTGTAGCATAATTCTGTGTATGGTATGAACATTTTGGAATGAAGCATGTTGTGTGTTCACAAGTTTTATTTTGTTTTAACAATAATTTAATGATTGGCTTCATAATTAAATAAGACACTTTCAAATTTATAGACGTGTATATAGTCTCAACAAAGTTAATTAGTACTCTAATCAAGCTAATCAGTAGTCCATAAGTGTACAAACAAAATAATTGTTCCAAATTATTGGTCCTGTAATTACTTGAATACTTGGGTTCCACTTCCACTCAAGCAGAAAGCAAGCTGACATGAAAGGGGAAGCTTATTGTCTAGCGCGCAGTACGCGAACGTTGATGAACGTTCGGTGACATTCATAGGAATTTTTAGATTGATAAGCATACATCTCGAGGTGAGTACAGACTGTTCGAATCTCGTCCAGTGCAGTGTCCCGCAACACTAGACTTAGTTCCCATAAAAGGTGGTTGTTTGAGAACTTCAAATTGTAAAAGAAGAAATAAATAAAAGTAGTATTATTTTTTATATCTCCAACTTCTACATATTTTGTCCTGTTTGAATTAAAAAGGGTTAGTCTTCCCTTCCAACCGAATTTGTTTCTATCCAAATTTTAAATATTTACATTAATATTTTTATTGGATAAATTGATGTCTGTTAATATATGTTAAAGAATTTTTTTCTTTAGAATGCCTAAATGCATGTCACAAGTACTTGGGACTTTTTTTTACATTTGGTGTGTGAATGAATATAAATTGTGACGCATGTTTTTAGAAATTATATTGATTTATCACACTTTTAAATCTGAAATATTGATGTTATTTATTTGAAAAATAGAGAGGAAAAAAAAAACTCATTTTTACAATTCAACCCATCTCTTTCCATACTGTACTTTATCCTAGTATATTGACAAAATTCGATGGGTCCAATCCGGCCTGAAAAACTCGAGACCTCTACTCGGATCGGTCCGATCAGAGACAATTTCATTCGGACCCGTCCAAGAGGTCTAAGACGGATAAAGATTATGATTGTTGAAAAAAAATACTTGTTAAATTCAGCTCGAAAAAGATCCAGCCTGACTCGTCTAAACTATCATAACCCTCTTAAAACCCGCATTAAGCCGCCATTAATCCATGCAAAATTCGTGCAAGCTTGCCCAAACCCACATAAACCTGTACAAAATCCAGCCAAATTCGAGAATAACTTGAGTATAACTTGAAAATAATCCTTTAAATTCAAAAATTCAAAAAATAGGAAAAAGTTCAAAAAAAAGCCCGACCAAACTGACCCGAATCAGGCTCCCTCTAATCCGTCTCAAACTTGCCGATCCACGGACCCATGATCCTTAGATGAATTGCGGCCGATCTAAAAAAATTTGATCAGTCCAACGTGTTGGACCGGCCATTCCGTGAACCGACCAACTCATTGAACCGAACGAGCTTAGACCAACCCGGCCCGATCCGGACCGATTTTAATACATTTCCCCTCAATTGTGTTTCGATATTGATCTTATCTCAAGATCCAAACTAAAGAAACCAGTTGGTGAGTCGGTGCGGATTTTGGAGTTGACGGGTTAAAACTTAAAAGGGATTATGATGTACTTGTACAAATATTGTTATATTAATTAAGAAAACAATTAAATGCAACAACTAATCAACCTGATTTTCACGAGCCAATCCAAGTATATTTGATCTTTTGCGGCTGTTGGTTTGAATTACATCCGTAATGTAATGATGCAATGTTATTGGTTATTTTGGAAATTTTATTGTAAGGCTAGAAATAGAGTTTTAGGTGACAAGATTGAGATATAAAAGAAGTTAAAGTACTAAATCAGAGAAAAAATAAAAGCAAAGGTAGCTAATTTTATGTGTATGTGACATATACATACATAACATTACATGAGGTTAAAACCATGAATTGCATATTTTGTTAGATAAATATGAAATCGTTTTTTTAATAGAAGTAATATTTACAGTTGACCAATTAATTAGATTTTCAACACGAATGGTCACATCGGAACAACACCAGAAGATCATGGATCTTGGGGGCAAATCCAAAACCCGACAACACGCCATCTAGTGATCTAGGAACGGAGCAGATAAACACTATTTAGGAAATAGGATCCGATAGCAACGTACTTTGTTTGTTTGGTGACAAAGAGCAGCACATTCCCAATTTCCCACTAGTGATGCTGACATTCCATCTTAAATTGGTTTAGAGATCACAAATTAAACGACTTTAAGTACACATACCGCTAAAATAAGTTATGTGTTGCACTGATGTGACAAGTTGCTATTAAATGCTACTAATCATGAACTAAATTATCATAGTTGATTTTCTTGTAATATTTAAAAAAGAAAAATATCTATCTTACAGATGAACTAATTTATTAAAATTATGTAATACGCTTGAAACTTTTAATGGGATATATTCGACCCAAAACTCACTAAGATATTACATGAATTCAAGCAATGATCATTAAGGACCAAAAATTAGGTGGGACTAACTTTATTATTCAATTAAATTTGACAAAGGCAAACAAATCACAGCTCAACAACTACTAAAGGGATCCATATTCCATTAAAATACTCTGTATTACGAAATAGTAATTTTATATTTTATATAATTTCGAAATTCGTAACAAATTTTTAATTTATATAAATTATTTGACTGAAATATTATGAAATATTTGATGGAATGTAAATTCTACTGAAATGCCCAAAAAGCGTACTCATCCCAATAGAGTAGAGACTAAAGTCTAAACTGCAAAGTACAATACAAACGAGTCTGAATCTGTTGTTATTTCGAGTGAAAAGCAGAATTCTGCTTTTTTTTCGGCATCGTAGGATTAATCAAGAACGGTCCGGATCATTTTTTTTTCTCTCCTTGATTTTCTCTTCAGATAAATCTCAATCATCGATTTCAAATCCAACAGATCAAATCAAAAGAGAATAACAAAATCCTTGGAGCTAAAATTATTTGAAGCGGCATGCAGTGAAGCCTTCGTGTTGCATCACGCATGCCTTTTGAACTTGTATCATCTTTTGTTCCAAATTCTACGTTATCAGAAGATCAACATGTCAAATTTAAAAAAAAATAATGCTAGCGTAAAAGAATCACATAAATATGAGCTAGATATATATGTTCTTATATCAATTTATCATTTGCCGTCCTATATATGTTGACATGCACATCATCTTTGGAGGTGAAGTGGCATGAAATTGGAATCCACGTAGATTGTTAATTATCTCCACATAATGATGACTAATTAGTAATGACTAATGTCACTACGTCAGTATTATTGTGCAAAGTAGCAAGGGCTCTTATAATTAGACTTGCATAACGTGCGTAACGATCACGAAAGATGATAGTTGCGTTGATCGTTTTGTTTAATGAATGATTAAGAAATTCTGTTTCATTAATTGTTTTGTTAAAGATAACGATCAAAACGATCAGAACGAAACATAACGATCAAACTCATTCTCTTCGTTTTTCATCAATCTCCTCTCTCATTACACTAAAGCAAATCAGAAACTGGTGGTGAACGATTCTAATCATACACCAGATTCATTCATATCCTCATTCGAGCAATCCTTAATCTCATCTCTCATCACCTTATCTCAGCATAGTATTTTTCTCTGAAATCAAAATAATTCTAACAATACAAACTCGTACGAAACTTCGAAACAAACGATCACGAAACAATATGTTTTCGTTAACCGTTTCGTCATTTAAACGAAAGAAATAATCGTAATTATTTCATTTGTCACGCAACGAAACGAAAAATAATTAAACGAACGATCATTGACATGCCTACTTATAATCTTGACATTTCTGCTCCAACCGAGAAAGAAAGAAAAACAAACGATTGGGTTGGGCCAAGGCCCAAGGGCAAGGCTACATTGGTATATAAGGCTTAACTGCATAATTATTACAGGTGGATTGGTTTAACTAATTGCAAGCCTGGATTATCACGGAATGTAATTATGTAAACCTTATGATAAGTTGCACAAGCGAAAAGTTGCAGCTCTTTTCTGCATGTACTCTCCATGTTCCATTTCTGAATTCTGGCACTGTCTCAAATTTCATTTTTTTTTGAACAGATTAAGCCCGGACGCTATTCTTCTGCCGCGCAGCAGCAACGGACGGCTCAGATTTGATTCAGAAGGTCTGATATTATAAAGTTTAGTTTGCACGAATCTCGATGCAAATCAAATGTTGAGATTTCATGCAAATTCACCCTCTAGCATGTATTAATGCATTTCTACCTTCCAATTCACCAGCCACGGATTGGTAATAATTAGTAGTGCTCAATTATCTGTGTTAATATTTGGTCTATTGGGGTTGCAAAACTTGTAATGTATTATCAGCATATCAGTTATTAATTGTTGAAATTTAGTACATGTCTAAATTATAATATTTACTTGAACTACATGACATAATTATGTGTTTAATTTTGTCATAATTAGTGTCTGAAACTAGTGATCTGATTAAGTGCAATATTATTTTATGTTATAAGATATATATACATTCCAATCAGGTTTTCGACCAAAAACTTGTAGAAAATACTAAAAGTTTAATTTTACTTGTTAACGGACCAACTAATATTAATTTACAAAAATCCATAGCAAATAATTTAACGGTTTCACGTTAAAACAAAATTACACGGCCATTAAATAAAAAGAGGGTCGACCAATTTAGATATATTATTTCATACTTTGAAAGACTAAATTACATTTTCCATACAATTATACTTAATAAATTTATCAAATAATAACATTAATATAATTGTACAAAAAAATCATATTTGAATTTATAAAACCACATATCAAAATTTACACTTAGGAAATCTATAAAAAAATAGAAAATAATTTTATGAAATATACCAATGTTGTCTTTCCAAATAATTCAAAACACTGTAAAAATTGAAATCGATTTTTAGAAGGCCTCATTGATAGTGTGTCGGCCTTAGTTGAGGTCTAATTGAAGGTCGAGAAGTTTGGAACCATGAAAGCAAGCATAAAACTGACAAAATTTGAATTAAAATCACTAAAGTAGTCATTTCGAAACCACTGCATCTGAGTTAACTCCGAAATCACACTCCGAAATAACTCCGGATTTACCACAGCAAACGAATTGCAAACAAATTGCAATGGGTTGGTTAGTTTATTAATAAAAATATTAATATTTTAATTGATGACTTGGGTTGTATTTAGGTAAGTTTTTGTAACGAATTCGACTGCGCTAGTCGAGACTGTAACTTGCTTTTTTTATCGCCGCAAATTATCGAGTTGTAGATGCCCGAATCTACTTCCACCACGTTGAGTCTGATTTACGACCGGAGGAAAGTGCATCTCAAATTTAGCTCCATCTTGAACTTATATCTTAATTAGTATTTTTTATTATGAGTTTACGTCGGATTCAATTTTGAATTGCTCATTTCTACGATCGCAAATCAGACTCAACGCAGTGGAAGTAGACTCGCATATCTACAGCTTGATGGTTTGCGACGATAACAAAAGACTAATTATGATCCCAACGAGCTTAGCCGAAGTTGTTACAAAAAAAATTAAGTATGGTTAGCATTTTTTTCTACAAACTTTGACTACGCTCGTCAGAATCATAATTAATTCTTTTTGAGATATTTGAGTCTACTTCCATCACGTCGACATTGTAGATATTTGAGTCTACTTCCATCACGTCGAGTTCGATTTGCGATCGGAGAAATGAGAGATTCAAAATTGATTCTGACACAAACACATGATAAAAAATTACAAATTAAGACATAAGTTGAAGGTGGAGCCAAATTTTAGATGCGTGTTTCTCCGAT
>CAXKVX010004457.1:0-26778 GCA_964058865.1 Eleocharis quinqueflora
TGTTTTTGATATGATTACTTAAATTTTGGGTGTTAACCGTCCTTGAAAACTTAAACCTTTCATGAAACCCTCACGAAGAGGCATAGAATACCATTCTAGGTGTTTCATATCTGATTACTTCATTTATGAGGGGTAAACATTCAAGAAAACACCACAAAGAAGCTTAGAAAACCACTCTAAGTGCTTAATGACTGATTACATTATTTATGGATGGTAAATATTCAACAAAACATCACAAAGCATCTTATCATGCTACAAGAAGTGTGTCTGATCCGAGTACATGATTTCTGTTTGGTAACCATATAAGAAAACCCCACAAAGCATCTCATCCTACTACAAGAAGTGTTCTTGATCTGATTACTTCATTTATGAGCGGTAACAATTCATGTAATCTCCAAAAATCATTAAATCCTGCTACAAGAATTGTTTCTAATCAGAGTACATGATTTCTGGTTGGTAACCATTCAAGAAAACACCACAAAGAATCTTAACCTACTGCGAGAAGTGTTTCTGATCTGACTATTTCATTTATGAGTGGTAACCTTGCAAGAAAACTTAAACCTTTCATGAAACCCTCACGAATAGGCATAGAATACAGTTCTAGGTGTTACATATCTCATTACATCATTAATGAGTGGTAAACATTCAACAAAATAGCATAAAGCATCTTATACAACTACAAGAAGTGTTTTTGATCTGATTACTTCATTTATGGGCAGTAACAATTCATGTAATCTCCAAAAAGCATTAAATCCTACTAGAAGAAGTGTTATTGATCTGAGTACTTCATTTATGGGTGGCAAATATTCAAGAAAACACAACAAAGTGTCTAATCCTACTACGAGAAGTGTTTTTGATATGATTACTTCAATTTTGAGTGTTAACCATCCATGAAAACTTAAACCTTTCATGAAACCCTCACGAAGAAGCATAGTATACCATTCTAAATGTTTCATATTTGATTACTTCATTTATGAGAGGTAAACATTCAAGAAAACAACACAAAATATCTTTTCCTGCTGCGAGAAGTATTTCTGATCCGTGTAATTCATTTATGTGTGGAAACCATTCAAGAGAAATGCAAACCTCTCAGGAAAACACCACAAAGAAGCTTAGAATACCACTCTAAGTGCTTAATGACTGTACATTATTTATGGGTGGTAAATATTCAACAAAACATCACAAAGCATCTTATCATGCTACAAGAAGTGTGTCTGATCCGAGTACATGATTTCTGTTTGGTAACCATATAAGAAAACCCCACAAAGCATCTCATCCTACTACAAGAAGTGTTCTTGATCTGATCACTTCATTTATGAGCGGTAACAATTCATGTAATCTCCAAAAAGCATTTAGTCCTGCTAGAAGATGTGTTATTGATCTGAGTACTTCATTTATGGGTGGTAAATATTCATGAAAACAAAACAAAGCGTGAAATCCTACTACGAGAAGTGTTTTTGATATGATTACTTCAATTTTGAGTGCTAACCTTCCATGAAAACTTAAACCTTTCATGAAACCCTCACGAAGAGGCATATAATACCATTCTAAGTGTTTCATATCTGATTACTTCATTTATGAGGGGTAAACATTCAGGAAAACACCACAAAAAAGCTTAGAAAACCAATCTAAGTGCTTAATGACTGATTACATTATTTATGGATGGTAAATATTCAACAGAACATCACAAAGCATCTTATCATGCTACAAGAAGTGTGTCTGATCCGAGTACATGATTTCTGTTTGGTAACCATATAAGAAAACCCCACAAAGCATCTCATCCTACTACAAGAAGTGTTCTTGATCTGATTACTTCATTTATGGGCAGTAACAATTCATGTAATCTCCAAAAAGCATTAAATCCTACTAGAAGAAGTGTTATTGATCTGAGTACTTCATTTATGGGTGGCAAATATTCAAGAAAACACAACAAAGTGTCTAATCCTACTACGAGAAGTGTTTTTGATATGATTACTTCAATTTTGAGTGTTAACCATCCATGAAAACTTAAACCTTTCATGAAACCCTCACGAAGAAGCATAGTAAACCATTCTAAATGTTTCATATTTGATTACTTCATTTATGAGAGGTAAACATTCAAGAAAACAACACAAAATATCTTTTCCTGCTGCGAGAAGTGTTTCTGATCCGTGTAATTCATTTATGTGTGGAAACCATTCAAGAGAAATGCAAACCTCTCAGGAAAACACCACAAAGAAGCTTAGAATACCACTCAAGTGCTTAATGACTGTACATTATTTATGGGTGGTAAATATTCAACAAAACATCACAAAGCATCTTATCATGCTACAAGAAGTGTGTCTGATCCGAGTACATGATTTCTGTTTGGTAACCATATAAGAAAACCCCACAAAGCATCTCATCCTACTACAAGAAGTGTTCTTGATCTGATCACTTCATTTATGAGCGGTAACAATTCATGTAATCTCCAAAAAGCATTTAATCCTGCTAGAAGATGTGTTATTGATCTGAGTACTTCATTTATGGGTGGTAAATATTCATGAAAACAAAACAAAGCGTGAAATCCTACTACGAGAAGTGTTTTTGATATGATTACTTCAATTTTGAGTGCTAACCTTCCATGAAAACTTAAACCTTTCATGAAACCCTCACGAAGAGGCATAGAATACCATTCTAAGTGTTTCATATCTGATTACTTCATTTATGAGGGGTAAACATTCAGGAAAACGCCACAAAGAATCTTATCAAACCACTCTAAGTGCTTAATGACTGATTACATTATTTATGGATGGTAAATATTCAACAAAACATCACAAAGCATCTTATCATGCTACAAGAAGTGTGTCTGATCCGAGTACATGATTTCTGTTTGGTAACCATTCAAGAAAACACCACAAAGCATCTCATCCGACTACAAGAAGTGTTCTTGATCTGATTACTTCATTTATGAGCGGTAACAATTCATGTAATCTCCAAAAAGCATTTAATCCTGCTAGAAGATGTGTTATTGATCTGAGTACTTCATTTATGGGTGGTAAATATTCATGAAAACACAACAAAGCGTCAAATCCTACTACGAGAAGTGTTTTTCATATGATTACTTCAATTTTGATTGTTAACCTTCCATGAAAACTTAAACCTTTCATGAAACCCTCACGAAGAGGAATAAAATACCATTCTAAGTGTTTCATATCTGATTACTTCATTTATGAGGGGTAAACATTCAAGAAAACACCACAAAACATCTTTTCCTGCTGCGAGAAGTGTTTCTGATCCGTGTACTTCATTTATGTGTGGAAACCATTCAAGAGAAATGCAAACCTCTCAGGAAAACACCACAAAGAAGCTTAGAATACCACTCTAGGTGATTAATGACTGATTACTTTATTTATGGGTGGTAAATATTCAACAAAACATCACAAAGCATCTTATCAAGCTACAAGAAGTGTTTCTGATCCGAGTACATGATTTCTGGTAAGTAACCATTCAAGAAAACACCACAAAGAATCTTATCCTACTGCGACAAGTGTTTTTGATCTGATTATTTCATTTATGAGCGGTAACAATTCATGTAATCTCCAAAAAGCATTTAATCCTGCTAGAAGATGTGTTATTGATCTGAGTACTTTATTTATGGGTTGTAAATATTCGAGAAAACACAACAAAGTGTCTAATCCTACTACGAGAAGTGTTTTTGATATGATTACTTAAATTTTGGGTGTTAACCGTCCTTGAAAACTTAAACCTTTCATGAAACCCTCACGAAGAGGCATAGAATACCATTCTAGGTGTTTCATATCTGATTACTTCATTTATGAGGGTAAACATTCAAGAAAACACCACAAAGAAGCTTAGAAAACCACTCTAAGTGCTTAATGACTGATTACATTATTTATGGATGGTAAATATTCAACAAAACATCACAAAGCATCTTATCATGCTACAAGAAGTGTGTCTGATCCGAGTACATGATTTCTGTTTGGTAACCATATAAGAAAACCCCACAAAGCATCTCATCCTACTACAAGAAGTGTTCTTGATCTGATTACTTCATTTATGAGCGGTAACAATTCATGTAATCTCCAAAAATCATTAAATCCTGCTACAAGAATTGTTTCTAATCAGAGTACATGATTTCTGGTTGGTAACCATTCAAGAAAACACCACAAAGAATCTTAACCTACTGCGAGAAGTGTTTCTGATCTGACTATTTCATTTATGAGTGGTAACCTTGCAAGAAAACTTAAACCTTTCATGAAACCCTCACGAATAGGCATAGAATACAGTTCTAGGTGTTACATATCTCATTACATCATTAATGAGTGGTAAACATTCAACAAAATAGCATAAAGCATCTTATACTACTACAAGAAGTGTTTTTGATCTGATTACTTCATTTATGGGCAGTAACAATTCATGTAATCTCCAAAAAGCATTAAATCCTACTAGAAGAAGTGTTATTGATCTGAGTACTTCATTTATGGGTGGAAAATATTCAAGAAAACACAACAAAGTGTCTAATCCTACTACGAGAAGTGTTTTTGATATGATTACTTCAATTTTGAGTGTTAACCATCCATGAAAACTTAAACCTTTCATGAAACCCTCACGAAGAAGCATAGTATACCATTCTAAATGTTTCATATTTGATTACTTCATTTATGAGAGGTAAACATTCAAGAAAACAACACAAAATATCTTTTCCTGCTGCGAGAAGTGTTTCTGATCCGTGTAATTCATTTATGTGTGGAAACCATTCAAGAGAAATGCAAACCTCTCAGGAAAACACCACAAAGAAGCTTAGAATACCACTCTAAGTGCTTAATGACTGTACATTATTTATGGGTGGTAAATATTCAACAAAACATCACAAAGCATCTTATCATGCTACAAGAAGTGTGTCTGATCCGAGTACATGATTTCTGTTTGGTAACCATATAAGAAAACCCCACAAAGCATCTCATCCTACTACAAGAAGTGTTCTTGATCTGATCACTTCATTTATGAGCGGTAACAATTCATGCAATCTCCAAAAAGCATTTAATCCTGCTAGAAGATGTGTTATTGATCTGAGTACTTCATTTATGGGTGGTAAATATTCATGAAAACAAAACAAAGCGTGAAATCCTACTACGAGAAGTGTTTTTGATATGATTACTTCAATTTTGAGTGCTAACCTTCCATGAAAACTTAAACCTTTCATGAAACCCTCACGAAGAGGCATAGAATACCATTCTAAGTGTTTCATATCTGATTACTTCATTTATGAGGGGTAAACATTCAGGAAAATGCCACAAAGAATCTTATCAAACCACTCTAAGTGCTTGATGACTGATTACATTATTTATGGATGGTAAATATTCAACAAAACATCACAAAGCATCTTATCATGCTACAAGAAGTGTGTCTGATCCGAGTACATGATTTCTGTTTGGTAACCATTCAAGAAAACACCACAAAGCATCTCATCCGACTACAAGAAGTGTTCTTGATCTGATTACTTCATTTATGAGCGGTAACAATTCATGTAATCTCCAAAAAGCATTTAATCCTGCTAGAAGATGTGTTATTGATCTGAGTACTTCATTTATGGGTGGTAAATATTCATGAAAACACAACAAAGCGTCAAATCCTACTACGAGAAGTGTTTTTCATATGATTACTTCAATTTTGATTGTTAACCTTCCATGAAAACTTAAACCTTTCATGAAACCCTCACGAAGAGGCATAGAATACCATTCTAAGTGTTTCATATCTGATTACTTCATTTATGAGGGGTAAACATTCAAGAAAACACCACAAAACATCTTTTCCTGCTGCGAGAAGTGTTTCTGATCCGTGTACTTCATTTATTTGTGGAAACCATTCAAGAGAAATGCAAACCTCTCAGGAAAACACCACAAAGAAGCTTAGAATACCACTCTAGGTGCTTAATGACTGATTACTTTATTTATGGGTGGTAAATATTCAACAAAACATCACAAAGCATCTTATCAAGCTACAAGAAGTGTTTCTGATCCGAGTACATGATTTCTGGTAAGTAACCATTCAAGAAAACACCACAAAGAATCTTATCCTACTGCGACAAGTGTTTTTGATCTGATTATTTCATTTATGAGCGGTAACAATTCATGTAATCTCCAAAAAGCATTTAATCCTGCTAGAAGATGTGTTATTGATCTGAGTACTTTATTTATGGGTTGTAAATATTCGAGAAAACACAACAAAGTGTCTAATCCTACTACGAGAAGTGTTTTTGATATGATTACTTAAATTTTGGGTGTTAACCGTCCTTGAAAACTTAAACCTTTCATGAAACCCTCACGAAGAGGCATAGAATACCATTCTAGGTGTTTCATATCTGATTACTTCATTTATGAGGGTAAACATTCAAGAAAACACCACAAAGAAGCTTAGAAAACCACTCTAAGTGCTTAATGACTGATTACATTATTTATGGATGGTAAATATTCAACAAAACATCACAAAGCATCTTATCATGCTACAAGAAGTGTGTCTGATCCGAGTACATGATTTCTGTTTGGTAACCATATAAGAAAACCCCACAAAGCATCTCATCCTACTACAAGAAGTGTTCTTGATCTGATTACTTCATTTATGAGCGGTAACAATTCATGTAATCTCCAAAAATCATTAAATCCTGCTACAAGAATTGTTTCTAATCAGAGTACATGATTTCTGGTTGGTAACCATTCAAGAAAACACCACAAAGAATCTTAACCTACTGCGAGAAGTGTTTCTGATCTGACTATTTCATTTATGAGTGGTAACCTTGCAAGAAAACTTAAACCTTTCATGAAACCCTCACGAATAGGCATAGAATACAGTTCTAGGTGTTACATATCTCATTACATCATTAATGAGTGGTAAACATTCAACAAAATAGCATAAAGCATCTTATACTACTACAAGAAGTGTTTTTGATCTGATTACTTCATTTATGGGCAGTAACAATTCATGTAATCTCCAAAAAGCATTAAATCCTACTAGAAGAAGTGTTATTGATCTGAGTACTTCATTTATGGGTGGCAAATATTCAAGAAAACACAACAAAGTGTCTAATCCTACTACGAGAAGTGTTTTTGATATGATTACTTCAATTTTGAGTGTTAACCATCCATGAAAACTTAAACCTTTCATGAAACCCTCACGAAGAAGCATAGTATACCATTCTAAATGTTTCATATTTGATTACTTCATTTATGAGAGGTAAACATTCAAGAAAACAACACAAAATATCTTTTCCTGCTGCGAGAAGTGTTTCTGATCCGTGTAATTCATTTATGTGTGGAAACCATTCAAGAGAAATGCAAACCTCTCAGGAAAACACCACAAAGAAGCTTAGAATACCACTCTAAGTGCTTAATGACTGTACATTATTTATGGGTGGTAAATATTCAACAAAACATCACAAAGCATCTTATCATGCTACAAGAAGTGTGTCTGATCCGAGTACATGATTTCTGTTTGGTAACCATATAAGAAAACCCCACAAAGCATCTCATCCTACTACAAGAAGTGTTCTTGATCTGATCACTTCATTTATGAGCGGTAACAATTCATGTAATCTCCAAAAAGCATTTAATCCTGCTAGAAGATGTGTTATTGATCTGAGTACTTCATTTATGGGTGGTAAATATTCATGAAAACAAAACAAAGCGTGAAATCCTACTACGAGAAGTGTTTTTGATATGATTACTTCAATTTTGAGTGCTAACCTTCCATGAAAACTTAAACCTTTCATGAAACCCTCACGAAGAGGCATAGAATACCATTCTAAGTGTTTCATATCTGATTACTTCATTTATGAGGGGTAAACATTCAGGAAAACGCCACAAAGAATCTTATCAAACCACTCTAAGTGCTTAATGACTGATTACATTATTTATGGATGGTAAATATTCAACAAAACATCACAAAGCATCTTATCATGCTACAAGAAGTGTGTCTGATCCGAGTACATGATTTCTGTTTGGTAACCATTCAAGAAAACACCACAAAGCATCTCATCCGACTACAAGAAGTGTTCTTGATCTGATTACTTCATTTATGAGCGGTAACAATTCATGTAATCTCCAAAAAGCATTTAATCCTGCTAGAAGATGTGTTATTGATCTGAGTACTTCATTTATGGGTGGTAAATATTCATGAAAACACAACAAAGCGTCAAATCCTACTACGAGAAGTGTTTTTCATATGATTACTTCAATTTTGATTGTTAACCTTCCATGAAAACTTAAACCTTTCATGAAACCCTCACGAAGAGGCATAGAATACCATTCTAAGTGTTTCATATCTGATTACTTCATTTATGAGGGGTAAACATTCAAGAAAACACCACAAAACATCTTTTCCTGCTGCGAGAAGTGTTTCTGATCCGTGTACTTCATTTATGTGTGGAAACCATTCAAGAGAAATGCAAACCTCTCAGGAAAACACCACAAAGAAGCTTAGAATACCACTCTAGGTGATTAATGACTGATTACTTTATTTATGGGTGGTAAATATTCAACAAAACATCACAAAGCATCTTATCAAGCTACAAGAAGTGTTTCTGATCCGAGTACATGATTTCTGGTAAGTAACCATTCAAGAAAACACCACAAAGAATCTTATCCTACTGCGACAAGTGTTTTTGATCTGATTATTTCATTTATGAGCGGTAACAATTCATGTAATCTCCAAAAAGCATTTAATCCTGCTAGAAGATGTGTTATTGATCTGAGTACTTTATTTATGGGTTGTAAATATTCGAGAAAACACAACAAAGTGTCTAATCCTACTACGAGAAGTGTTTTTGATATGATTACTTAAATTTTGGGTGTTAACCGTCCTTGAAAACTTAAACCTTTCATGAAACCCTCACGAAGAGGCATAGAATACCATTCTAGGTGTTTCATATCTGATTACTTCATTTATGAGGGGTAAACATTCAAGAAAACACCACAAAGAAGCTTAGAAAACCACTCTAAGTGCTTAATGACTGATTACATTATTTATGGATGGTAAATATTCAACAGAACATCACAAAGCATCTTATCATGCTACAAGAAGTGTGTCTGATCCGAGTACATGATTTCTGTTTGGTAACCATATAAGAAAACCCCACAAAGCATCTCATCCTACTACAAGAAGTGTTCTTGATCTGATTACTTCATTTATGAGCGGTAACAATTCATGTAATCTCCAAAAATCATTAAATCCTGCTACAAGAATTGTTTCTAATCAGAGTACATGATTTCTGGTTGGTAACCATTCAAGAAAACACCACAAAGAATCTTAACCTACTGCGAGAAGTGTTTCTGATCTGACTATTTCATTTATGAGTGGTAACCTTGCAAGAAAACTTAAACCTTTCATGAAACCCTCACGAATAGGCATAGAATACAGTTCTAGGTGTGACATATCTCATTACATCATTAATGAGTGGTAAACATTCAACAAAATAGCATAAAGCATCTTATACTACTACAAGAAGTGTTTTTGATCTGATTACTTCATTTATGGGCAGTAACAATTCATGTAATCTCCAAAAAGCATTAAATCCTACTAGAAGAAGTGTTATTGATCTGAGTACTTCATTTATGGGTGGCAAATATTCAAGAAAACACAACAAAGTGTCTAATCCTACTACGAGAAGTGTTTTTGATATGATTACTTCAATTTTGAGTGTTAACCATCCATGAAAACTTAAACCTTTCATGAAACCCTCACGAAGAAGCATAGTATACCATTCTAAATGTTTCATATTTGATTACTTCATTTATGAGAGGTAAACATTCAAGAAAACAACACAAAATATCTTTTCCTGCTGCGAGAAGTGTTTCTGATCCGTGTAATTCATTTATGTGTGGAAACCATTCAAGAGAAATGCAAACCTCTCAGGAAAACACCACAAAGAAGCTTAGAATACCACTCTAAGTGCTTAATGACTGTACATTATTTATGGGTGGTAAATATTCAACAAAACATCACAAAGCATCTTATCATGCTACAAGAAATGTGTCTGATCCGAGTACATGATTTCTGTTTGGTAACCATATAAGAAAACCCCACAAAGCATCTCATCCTACTACAAGAAGTGTTCTTGATCTGATCACTTCATTTATGAGCGGTAACAATTCATGTAATCTCCAAAAAGCATTTAATCCTGCTAGAAGATGTGTTATTGATCTGAGTACGTCATTTATGGGTGGTAAATATTCATGAAAACAAAACAAAGCGTGAAATCCTACTACGAGAAGTGTTTTTGATATGATTACTTCAATTTTGAGTGCTAACCTTCCATGAAAACTTAAACCTTTCATGAAACCCTCACGAAGAGGCATAGAATACCATTCTAAGTGTTTCATATCTGATTACTTCATTTATGAGGGGTAAACATTCAGGAAAACGCCACAAAGAATCTTATCAAACCACTCTAAGTGCTTAATGACTGATTACATTATTTATGGATGGTAAATATTCAACAAAACATCACAAAGCATCTTATCATGCTACAAGAAGTGTGTCTGATCCGAGTACATGATTTCTGTTTGGTAACCATTCAAGAAAACACCACAAAGCATCTCATCCGACTACAAGAAGTGTTCTTGATCTGATTACTTCATTTATGAGCGGTAACAATTCATGTAATCTCCAAAAAGCATTTAATCCTGCTAGAAGATGTGTTATTGATCTGAGTACTTCATTTATGGGTGGTAAATATTCGTGAAAACACAACAAAGCGTCAAATCCTACTACGAGAAGTGTTTTTCATATGATTACTTCAATTTTGATTGTTAACCTTCCATGAAAACTTAAACCTTTCATGAAACCCTCACGAAGAGGAATAGAATACCATTCTAAGTGTTTCATATCTGATTACTTCATTTATGAGGGGTAAACATTCAAGAAAACACCACAAAACATCTTTTCCTGCTGCGAGAAGTGTTTCTGATCCGTGTACTTCATTTATGTGTGGAAACCATTCAAGAGAAATGCAAACCTCTCAGGAAAACACCACAAAGAAGCTTAGAATACCACTCTTGGTGCTTAATGACTGATTACTTTATTTATGGGTGGTAAATATTCAACAAAACATCACAAAGCATCTTATCAAGCTACAAGAAGTGTGTCTGATCCGAGTACATGATTTCTGTTTGGTAACCATATAAGAAAACCCCACAAAGCATCTCATCCTACTACAAGAAGTGTTCTTGATCTGATTACTTCATTTATGGGCAGTAACAATTCATGTAATCTCCAAAAAGCATTAAATCCTACTAGAAGAAGTGTTATTGATCTGAGTACTTCATTTATGGGTGGCAAATATTCAAGAAAACACAACAAAGTGTCTAATCCTACTACGAGAAGTGTTTTTGATATGATTACTTCAATTTTGAGTGTTAACCATCCATGAAAACTTAAACCTTTCATGAAACCCTCACGAAGAAGCATAATATACCATTCTAAATGTTTCATATTTGGTTACTTCATTTATGAGAGGTAAACATTCAAGAAAACAACACAAAATATCTTTTCCTGCTGCGAGAAGTGTTTCTGATCCGTGTAATTCATTTATGTGTGGAAACCATTCAAGAGAAATGCAAACCTCTTAGGAAAACACCACAAAGAAGCTTAGAATACCACTCTAAGTGCTTAATGACTGTACATTATTTATGGGTGGTAAATATTCAACAAAACATCACAAAGCATCTTATCATGCTACAAGAAGTGTGTCTGATCCGAGTACATGATTTCTGTTTGGTAACCATATAAGAAAACCCCACAAAGCATCTCATCCTACTACAAGAAGTGTTCTTGATCTGATCACTTCATTTATGAGCGGTAACAATTCATGTAATCTCCAAAAAGCATTTAATCCTGCTAGAAGATGTGTTATTGATCTGAGTACTTCATTTATGGGTGGTAAATATTCATGAAAACAAAACAAAGCGTGAAATCCTACTACGAGAAGTGTTTTTGATATGATTACTTCAATTTTGAGTGCTAACCTTCCATGAAAACTTAAACCTTTCATGAAACCCTCACGAAGAGGCATAGAATACCATTCTAAGTGTTTCATATCTGATTACTTCATTTATGAGGGGTAAACATTCAGGAAAACGCCACAAAGAATCTTATCAAACCACTCTAAGTGCTTAATGACTGATTACATTATTTATGGATGGTAAATATTCAACAAAACATCACAAAGCATCTTATCATGCTACAAGAAGTGTGTCTGATCCGAGTACATGATTTCTGTTTGGTAACCATTCAAGAAAACACCACAAAGCATCTCATCCGACTACAAGAAGTGTTCTTGATCTGATTACTTCATTTATGAGCGGTAACAATTCATGTAATCTCCAAAAAGCATTTAATCCTGCTAGAAGATGTGTTATTGATCTGAGTACTTCATTTATGGGTGGTAAATATTCATGAAAACACAACAAAGCGTCAAATCCTACTACGAGAAGTGTTTTTCTTATGATTACTTCAATTTTGATTGTTAACCTTCCATGAAAACTTAAACCTTTCATGAAACCCTCACGAAGAGGAATAGAATACCATTCTAAGTGTTTCATATCTGATTACTTCATTTATGAGGGGTAAACATTCAAGAAAACACCACAAAACATCTTTTCCTGCTGCGAGAAGTGTTTCTGATCCGTGTACTTCATTTATGTGTGGAAACCATTCAAGAGAAATGCAAACCTCTCAGGAAAACACCACAAAGATGCTTAGAATACCACTCTAGGTGCTTAATGACTGATTACTTTATTTATGGGTGGTAAATATTCAACAAAACATCACAAAGCATCTTATCAAGCTACAAGAAGTGTTTCTGATCCGAGTACATGATTTCTGGTTGGTAACCATTCAAGAAAACACCACAAAGATTCTTAACCTACTGCGAGAAGTGTTTCTGATCTGACTATTTCATTTATGAGTGGTAACCTTGCAAGAAAACTTAAACCTTTCATGAAACCCTCACGAATAGGCATAGAATACAGTTCTAGGTGTTACATATCTCATTACATCATTAATGAGTGGTAAACATTCAACAAAATAGCATAAAGCATCTTATACTACTACAAGAAGTGTTTTTGATCTGATTACTTCATTTATGGGCAGTAACAATTCATGTAATCTCCAAAAAGCATTAAATCCTACTAGAAGAAGTGTTATTGATCTGAGTACTTCATTTATGGGTGGCAAATATTCAAGAAAACACAACAAAGTGTCTAATCCTACTACGAGAAGTGTTTTTGATATGATTACTTCAATTTTGAGTGTTAACCATCCATGAAAACTTAAACCTTTCATGAAACCCTCACGAAGAAGCATAGTATACCATTCTAAATGTTTCATATTTGATTACTTCATTTATGAGAGGTAAACATTCAAGAAAACAACACAAAATATCTTTTCCTGCTGCGAGAAGTGTTTCTGATCCGTGTAATTCATTTATGTGTGGAAACCATTCAAGAGAAATGCAAACCTCTCAGGAAAACACCACAAAGAAGCTTAGAATACCACTCTAAGTGCTTAATGACTGTACATTATTTATGGGTGGTAAATATTCAACAAAACATCACAAAGCATCTTATCATGCTACAAGAAGTGTGTCTGATCCGAGTACATGATTTCTGTTTGGTAACCATATAAGAAAACCCCACAAAGCATCTCATCCTACTACAAGAAGTGTTCTTGATCTGATCACTTCATTTATGAGCGGTAACAATTCATGTAATCTCCAAAAAGCATTTAATCCTGCTAGAAGATGTGTTATTGATCTGAGTACTTCATTTATGGGTGGTAAATATTCATGAAAACAAAACAAAGCGTGAAATCCTACTACGAGAAGTGTTTTTGATATGATTACTTCAATTTTGAGTGCTAACCTTCCATGAAAACTTAAACCTTTCATGAAACCCTCACGAAGAGGCATAGAATACCATTCTAAGTGTTTCATATCTGATTACTTCATTTATGAGGGGTAAACATTCAGGAAAACGCCACAAAGAATCTTATCAAACCACTCTAAGTGCTTAATGACTGATTACATTATTTATGGATGGTAAATATTCAACAAAACATCACAAAGCATCTTATCATGCTACAAGAAGTGTGTCTGATCCGAGTACATGATTTCTGTTTGGTAACCATTCAAGAAAACACCACAAAGCATCTCATCCGACTACAAGAAGTGTTCTTGATCTGATTACTTCATTTATGAGCGGTAACAATTCATGTAATCTCCAAAAAGCATTTAATCCTGCTAGAAGATGTGTTATTGATCTGAGTACTTCATTTATGGGTGGTAAATATTCATGAAAACACAACAAAGCGTCAAATCCTACTACGAGAAGTGTTTTTCATATGATTACTTCAATTTTGATTGTTAACCTTCCATGAAAACTTAAACCTTTCATGAAACCCTCACGAAGAGGAATAGAATACCATTCTAAGTGTTTCATATCTGATTACTTCATTTATGAGGGGTAAACATTCAAGGAAACACCACAAAGAATCTTATCCTACTGCGACAAGTGTTTTTGATCTGATTATTTCATTTATGAGCGGTAACAATTCATGTAATCTCCAAAAAGCATTTAATCATGCTAGAAGGTGTGTTATTGATCTAAGTACTTTATTTATGGGTTGTAAATATTCGAGAAAACACAACAAAGTGTCTAATCCTACTACGAGAAGTGTTTTTGATATGATTACTTAAATTTTGGGTGTTAACCGTCCTTGAAAACTTAAACCTTTCATGAAACCCTCACGAAGAGGCATAGAATACCATTCTAGGTGTTTCATATCTGATTACTTCATTTATGAGGGGTAAACATTCAAGAAAACACCACAAAGAAGCTTAGAAAACCACTCTAAGTGCTTAATGACTGATTACATTATTTATGGATGGTAAATATTCAACAAAACATCACAAAGCATCTTATCATGCTACAAGAAGTGTGTCTGATCCGAGTACATGATTTCTGTTTGGTAACCATATAAGAAAACCCCACAAAGCATCTCATCCTACTACAAGAAGTGTTCTTGATCTGATTACTTCATTTATGAGCGGTAACAATTCATGTAATCTCCAAAAATCATTAAATCCTGCTACAAGAATTGTTTCTAATCAGAGTACATGATTTCTGGTTGGTAACCATTCAAGAAAACACCACAAAGAATCTTAACCTACTGCGAGAAGTGTTTCTGATCTGACTATTTCATTTATGAGTGGTAACCTTGCAAGAAAACTTAAACCTTTCATGAAACCCTCACGAATAGGCATAGAATACAGTTCTAGGTGTTACATATCTCATTACATCATTAATGAGTGGTAAACATTCAACAAAATAGCATAAAGCATCTTATACTACTACAAGAAGTGTTCTTGATCTGATTACTTCATTTATGGGCAGTAACAATTCATGTAATCTCCAAAAAGCATTAAATCCTACTAGAAGAAGTGTTATTGATCTGAGTACTTCATTTATGGGTGGCAAATATTCAAGAAAACACAACAAAGTGTCTAATCCTACTACGAGAAGTGTTTTTGATATGATTACTTCAATTTTGAGTGTTAACCATCCATGAAAACTTAAACCTTTCATGAAACCCTCACGAAGAAGCATAGTATACCATTCTAAATGTTTCATATTTGATTACTTCATTTATGAGAGGTAAACATTCAAGAAAACAACACAAAATATCTTTTCCTGCTGCGAGAAGTGTTTCTGATCCGTGTAATTCATTTATGTGTGGAAACCATTCAAGAGAAATGCAAACCTCTCAGGAAAACACCACAAAGAAGCTTAGAATACCACTCTAAGTGCTTAATGACTGTACATTATTTATGGGTGGTAAATATTCAACAAAACATCACAAAGCATCTTATCATGCTACAAGAAGTGTGTCTGATCCGAGTACATGATTTCTGTTTGGTAACCATATAAGAAAACCCCACAAAGCATCTCATCCTACTACAAGAAGTGTTCTTGATCTGATCACTTCATTTATGAGCGGTAAATTTTCATGTAATCTCCAAAAAGCATTTAATCCTGCTAGAAGATGTGTTATTGATCTGAGTACTTCATTTATGGGTGGTAAATATTCATGAAAACAAAACAAAGCGTGAAATCCTACTACGAGAAGTGTTTTTGATATGATTACTTCAATTTTGAGTGCTAACCTTCCATGAAAACTTAAACCTTTCATGAAACCCTCACGAAGAGGCATAGAATACCATTCTAAGTGTTTCATATCTGATTACTTCATTTATGAGGGGTAACATTCAGGAAAACGCCACAAAGAATCTTATCAAACCACTCTAAGTGCTTAATGACTGATTACATTATTTATGGATGGTAAATATTCAACAAAACATCACAAAGCATCTTATCATGCTACAAGAAGTGTGTCTGATCCGAGTACATGATTTATGTTTGGTAACCATTCAAGAAAACACCACAAAGCATCTCATCCGACTACAAGAAGTGTTCTTGATCTGATTACTTCATTTATGAGCGGTAACAATTCATGTAATCTCCAAAAAGCATTTAATCCTGCTAGAAGATGTGTTATTGATCTGAGTACTTCATTTATGGGTGGTAAATATTCATGAAAACAAAACAAAGCGTGAAATCCTACTACGAGAAGTGTTTTTGATATGATTACTTCAATTTTGAGTGCTAACCTTCCATGAAAACTTAAACCTTTCATGAAACCCTCACGAAGAGGCATAGAATACCATTCTAAGTGTTTCATATCTGATTACTTCATTTATGAGGGGTAAACATTCAGGAAAACGCCACAAAGAATCTTATCAAACCACTCTAAGTGCTTAATGACTGATTACATTATTTATGGATGGTAAATATTCAACAAAACATCACAAAGCATCTTATCATGCTACAAGAAGTGTGTCTGATCCGAGTACATGATTTCTGTTTGGTAACCATTCAAGAAAACACCACAAAGCATCTCATCCGACTACAAGAAGTGTTCTTGATCTGATTACTTCATTTATGAGCGGTAACAATTCATGTAATCTCCAAAAAGCATTTAATCCTGCTAGAAGATGTGTTATTGATCTGAGTACTTCATTTATGGGTGGTAAATATTCATGAAAACACAACAAAGCGTCAAATCCTACTACGAGAAGTGTTTTTCTTATGATTACTTCAATTTTGATTGTTAACCTTCCATGAAAACTTAAACCTTTCATGAAACCCTCACGAAGAGGAATAGAATACCACTCTAAGTGTTTCATATCTGATTACTTCATTTATGAGGGGTAAACATTCAAGAAAACACCACAAAACATCTTTTCCAGCTGCGAGAAGTGTTTCTGATCCGTGTACTTCATTTATGTGTGGAAACCATTCAAGAGAAATGCAAACCTCTCAGGAAAACACCACAAAGATGCTTAGAATACCACTCTAGGTGCTTAATGACTGATTACTTTATTTATGGGTGGTAAATATTCAACAAAACATCACAAAGCATCTTATCAAGCTACAAGAAGTGTTTCTGATCCGAGTACATGATTTCTGGTTGGTAACCATTCAAGAAAACACCACAAAGATTCTTAACCTACTGCGAGAAGTGTTTCTGATCTGACTATTTCATTTATGAGTGGTAACCTTGCAAGAAAACTTAAACCTTTCATGAAACCCTCACGAATAGGCATAGAATACAGTTCTAGGTGTTACATATCTCATTACATCATTAATGAGTGGTAAACATTCAACAAAATAGCATAAAGCATCTTATACTACTACAAGAAGTGTTTTTGATCTGATTACTTCATTTATGGGCAGTAACAATTCATGTAATCTCCAAAAAGCATTAAATCCTACTAGAAGAAGTGTTATTGATCTGAGTACTTCATTTATGGGTGGCAAATATTCAAGAAAACACAACAAAGTGTCTAATCCTACTACGAGAAGTGTTTTTGATATGATTACTTCAATTTTGAGTGTTAACCATCCATGAAAACTTAAACCTTTCATGAAACCCTCACGAAGAAGCATAGTATACCATTCTAAATGTTTCATATTTGATTACTTCATTTATGAGAGGTAAACATTCAAGAAAACAACACAAAATATCTTTTCCTGCTGCGAGAAGTGTTTCTGATCCGTGTAATTCATTTATGTGTGGAAACCATTCAAGAGAAATGCAAACCTCTCAGGAAAACACCACAAAGAAGCTTAGAATACCACTCTAAGTGCTTAATGACTGTACATTATTTATGGGTGGTAAATATTCAACAAAACATCACAAAGCATCTTATCATGCTACAAGAAGTGTGTCTGATCCGAGTACATGATTTCTGTTTGGTAACCATATAAGAAAACCCCACAAAGCATCTCATCCTACTACAAGAAGTGTTCTTGATCTGATCACTTCATTTATGAGCGGTAACAATTCATGTAATCTCCAAAAAGCATTTAATCCTGCTAGAAGATGTGTTATTGATCTGAGTACTTCATTTATGGGTGGTAAATATTCATGAAAACAAAACAAAGCGTGAAATCCTACTACGAGAAGTGTTTTTGATATGATTACTTCAATTTTGAGTGCTAACCTTCCATGAAAACTTAAACCTTTCATGAAACCCTCACGAAGAGGCATAGAATACCATTCTAAGTGTTTCATATCTGATTACTTCATTTATGAGGGGTAAACATTCAGGAAAACGCCACAAAGAATCTTATCAAACCACTCTAAGTGCTTAATGACTGATTACATTATTTATGGATGGTAAATATTCAACAAAACATCACAAAGCATCTTATCATGCTACAAGAAGTGTGTCTGATCCGAGTACATGATTTCTGTTTGGTAACCATTCAAGAAAACACCACAAAGCATCTCATCCGACTACAAGAAGTGTTCTTGATCTGATTACTTCATTTATGAGCGGTAACAATTCATGTAATCTCCAAAAAGCATTTAATCCTGCTAGAAGATGTGTTATTGATCTGAGTACTTCATTTATGGGTGGTAAATATTCATGAAAACACAACAAAGCGTCAAATCCTACTACGAGAAGTGTTTTTCATATGATTACTTCAATTTTGATTGTTAACCTTCCATGAAAACTTAAACCTTTCATGAAACCCTCACGAAGAGGAATAGAATACCATTCTAAGTGTTTCATATCTGATTACTTCATTTATGAGGGGTAAACATTCAAGAAAACACCACAAAGAATCTTATCCTACTGCGACAAGTGTTTTTGATCTGATTATTTCATTTATGAGCGGTAACAATTCATGTAATCTCCAAAAAGCATTTAATCATGCTAGAAGGTGTGTTATTGATCTAAGTACTTTATTTATGGGTTGTAAATATTCGAGAAAACACAACAAAGTGTCTAATCCTACTACGAGAAGTGTTTTTGATATGATTACTTAAATTTTGGGTGTTAACCGTCCTTGAAAACTTAAACCTTTCATGAAACCCTCACGAAGAGGCATAGAATACCATTCTAGGTGTTTCATATCTGATTACTTCATTTATGAGGGGTAAACATTCAAGAAAACACCACAAAGAAGCTTAGAAAACCACTCTAAGTGCTTAATGACTGATTACATTATTTATGGATGGTAAATATTCAACAAAACATCACAAAGCATCTTATCATGCTACAAGAAGTGTGTCTGATCCGAGTACATGATTTCTGTTTGGTAACCATATAAGAAAACCCCACAAAGCATCTCATCCTACTACAAGAAGTGTTCTTGATCTGATTACTTCATTTATGAGCGGTAACAATTCATGTAATCTCCAAAAATCATTAAATCCTGCTACAAGAATTGTTTCTAATCAGAGTACATGATTTCTGGTTGGTAACCATTCAAGAAAACACCACAAAGAATCTTAACCTACTGCGAGAAGTGTTTCTGATCTGACTATTTCATTTATGAGTGGTAACCTTGCAAGAAAACTTAAACCTTTCATGAAACCCTCACGAATAGGCATAGAATACAGTTCTAGGTGTTACATATCTCATTACATCATTAATGAGTGGTAAACATTCAACAAAATAGCATAAAGCATCTTATACTACTACAAGAAGTGTTCTTGATCTGATTACTTCATTTATAGGCAGTAACAATTCATGTAATCTCCAAAAAGCATTAAATCCTACTAGAAGAAGTGTTATTGATCTGAGTACTTCATTTATGGGTGGCAAATATTCAAGAAAACACAACAAAGTGTCTAATCCTACTACGAGAAGTGTTTTTGATATGATTACTTCAATTTTGAGTGTTAACCATCCATGAAAACTTAAACCTTTCATGAAACCCTCACGAAGAAGCATAGTATACCATTCTAAATGTTTCATATTTGATTACTTCATTTATGAGAGGTAAACATTCAAGAAAACAACACAAAATATCTTTTCCTGCTGCGAGAAGTGTTTCTGATCCGTGTAATTCATTTATGTGTGGAAACCATTCAAGAGAAATGCAAACCTCTCAGGAAAACACCACAAAGAAGCTTAGAATACCACTCTAAGTGCTTAATGACTGTACATTATTTATGGGTGGTAAATATTCAACAAAACATCACAAAGCATCTTATCATGCTACAAGAAGTGTGTCTGATCCGAGTACATGATTTCTGTTTGGTAACCATATAAGAAAACCCCACAAAGCATCTCATCCTACTACAAGAAGTGTTCTTGATCTGATCACTTCATTTATGAGCGGTAAATTTTCATGTAATCTCCAAAAAGCATTTAATCCTGCTAGAAGATGTGTTATTGATCTGAGTACTTCATTTATGGGTGGTAAATATTCATGAAAACAAAACAAAGCGTGAAATCCTACTACGAGAAGTGTTTTTGATATGATTACTTCAATTTTGAGTGCTAACCTTCCATGAAAACTTAAACCTTTCATGAAACCCTCACGAAGAGGCATAGAATACCATTCTAAGTGTTTCATATCTGATTACTTCATTTATGAGGGGTAAACATTCAGGAAAACGCCACAAAGAATCTTATCAAACCACTCTAAGTGCTTAATGACTGATTACATTATTTATGGATGGTAAATATTCAACAAAACATCACAAAGCATCTTATCATGCTACAAGAAGTGTGTCTGATCCGAGTACATGATTTATGTTTGGTAACCATTCAAGAAAACACCACAAAGCATCTCATCCGACTACAAGAAGTGTTCTTGATCTGATTACTTCATTTATGAGCGGTAACAATTCATGTAATCTCCAAAAAGCATTTAATCCTGCTAGAAGATGTGTTATTGATCTGAGTACTTCATTTATGGGTGGTAAATATTCATGAAAACACAACAAAGCGTCAAATCCTACTACGAGAAGTGTTTTTCATATGATTACTTCAATTTTGATTGTTAACCTTCCATGAAAACTTAAACCTTTCATGAAACCCTCACGAAGAGGAATAGAATACCATTCTAAGTGTTTCATATCTGATTACTTCATTTATGAGGGGTAAACATTCAAGAAAACACCACAAAACATCTTTTCCTGCTGCGAGAAGTGTTTCTGTTCCGTGTACTTCATTTATGTGTGGAAACCATTCAAGAGAAATGCAAACCTCTCAGGAAAACACCACAAAGAAGCTTAGAATACCACTCTAGGTGCTTAATGACTGATTACTTTATTTATGGGTGGTAAATATTCAACAAAACATCACAAAGCATCTTATCAAGCTACGAGAAGTGTTTCTGATCCGAGTACATGATTTCTGGTAAGTAACCATTCAAGAAAACACCACAAAGAATCTTATCCTACTGCGACAAGTGTTTTTGATCTGATTATTTCATTTATGAGCGGTAACAATTCATGTAATCTCCAAAAAGCATTTAATCCTGCTAGAAGATGTGTTATTGATCTGAGTACTTTATTTATGGGTTGTAAATATTCGAGAAAACACAACAAAGTGTCTAATCCTACTACGAGAAGTGTTTTTGATATGATTACTTAAATTTTGGGTGTTAACCGTCCTTGAAAACTTAAACCTTTCATGAAACCCTCACGAAGAGGCATAGAATACCATTCTAGGTGTTTCATATCTGATTACTTCATTTATGAGGGGTAAACATTCAAGAAAACACCACAAAGAAGCTTAGAAAACCACTCTAAGTGCTTAATGACTGATTACATTATTTATGGATGGTAAATATTCAACAAAACATCACAAAGCATCTTATCATGCTACAAGAAGTGTGTCTGATCCGAGTACATGATTTCTGTTTGGTAACCATATAAGAAAACCCCACAAAGCATCTCATCCTACTACAAGAAGTGTTCTTGATCTGATTACTTCATTTATGAGCGGTAACAATTCATGTAATCTCCAAAAATCATTAAATCCTGCTACAAGAATTGTTTCTAATCAGAGTACATGATTTCTGGTTGGTAACCATTCAAGAAAACACCACAAAGAATCTTAACCTACTGCGAGAAGTGTTTCTGATCTGACTATTTCATTTATGAGTGGTAACCTTGCAAGAAAACTTAAACCTTTCATGAAACCCTCACGAATAGGCATAGAATACAGTTCTAGGTGTTACATATCTCATTACATCATTAATGAGTGGTAAACATTCAACAAAATAGCATAAAGCATCTTATACTACTACAAGAAGTGTTTTTGATCTGATTACTTCATTTATGGGCAGTAACAATTCATGTAATCTCCAAAAAGCATTAAATCCTACTAGAAGAAGTGTTATTGATCTGAGTACTTCATTTATGGGTGGCAAATATTCAAGAAAACACAACAAAGCGTCAAATCCTACTACGAGAAGTGTTTTTGATATGATTACTTCAATTTTGATTGTTAACCTTCCATGAAAACTTAAACCTTTCATGAAACCCTCACGAAGAGGAATAGAATACCATTCTAAGTGTTTCATATCTGATTACTTCATTTATGAGGGGTAAACATTCAAGAAAACACCACAAAACATTTTTTCCTGCTGCGAGAAGTGTTTCTGATCCGTGTAATTCATTTATGTGTGGAAACCATTCAAGAGAAATGCAAACCTCTCAGGAAAACACCACAAAGAAGCTTAGAATACCACTCTAAGTGCTTAATGACTGTACATTATTTATGGGTGGTAAATATTCAACAAAACATCACAAAGCATCTTATCATGCTACAAGAAGTGTGTCTGATCCGAGTACATGATTTCTGTTTGGTAACCATATAAGAAAACCCCACAAAGCATCTCATCCTACTACAAGAAGTGTTCTTGATCTGATCACTTCATTTATGAGCGGTAACAATTCATGTAATCTCCAAAAAGCATTTAATCCTGCTAGAAGATGTGTTATTGATCTGAGTACTTCATTTATGGGTGGTAAATATTCATGAAAACACAACAAAGCGTCAAATCCTACTACGAGAAGTGTTTTTCATATGATTACTTCAATTTTGATTGTTAACCTTCCATGAAAACTTAAACCTTTCATGAAACCCTCACGAAGAGGAATAGAATACCATTCTAAGTGTTTCATATCTGATTACTTCATTTATGAGGGGTAAACATTCAAGAAAACACCACAAAGAATCTTATCCTACTGCGACAAGTGTTTTTGATCTGATTATTTCATTTATGAGCGGTAACAATTCATGTAATCTCCAAAAAGCATTTAATCATGCTAGAAGGTGTGTTATTGATCTAAGTACTTTATTTATGGGTTGTAAATATTCGAGAAAACACAACAAAGTGTCTAATCCTACTACGAGAAGTGTTTTTGATATGATTACTTAAATTTTGGGTGTTAACCGTCCTTGAAAACTTAAACCTTTCATGAAACCCTCACGAAGAGGCATAGAATACCATTCTAGGTGTTTCATATTTGATTACTTCATTTATGAGGGGTAAACATTCAAGAAAACACCACAAAGAAGCTTAGAAAACCACTCTAAGTGCTTAATGACTGATTACATTATTTATGGATGGTAAATATTCAACAAAACATCACAAAGCATCTTATCATGCTACAAGAAGTGTGTCTGATCCGAGTACATGATTTCTGTTTGGTAACCATATAAGAAAACCCCACAAAGCATCTCATCCTACTACAAGAAGTGTTCTTGATCTGATTACTTCATTTATGAGCGGTAACAATTCATGTAATCTCCAAAAATCATTAAATCCTGCTACAAGAATTGTTTCTAATCAGAGTACATGATTTCTGGTTGGTAACCATTCAAGAAAACACCACAAAGAATCTTAACCTACTGCGAGAAGTGTTTCTGATCTGACTATTTCATTTATGAGTGGTAACCTTGCAAGAAAACTTAAACCTTTCATGAAACCCTCACGAATAGGCATAGAATACAGTTCTAGGTGTTACATATCTCATTACATCATTAATGAGTGGTAAACATTCAACAAAATAGCATAAAGCATCTTATACTACTACAAGAAGTGTTCTTGATCTGATTACTTCATTTATGGGCAGTAACAATTCATGTAATCTCCAAAAAGCATTAAATCCTACTAGAAGAAGTGTTATTGATCTGAGTACTTCATTTATGGGTGGCAAATATTCAAGAAAACACAACAAAGTGTCTAATCCTACTACGAGAAGTGTTTTTGATATGATTACTTCAATTTTGAGTGTTAACCATCCATGAAAACTTAAACCTTTCATGAAACCCTCACGAAGAAGCATAGTATACCATTCTAAATGTTTCATATTTGATTACTTCATTTATGAGAGGTAAACATTCAAGAAAACAACACAAAATATCTTTTCCTGCTGCGAGAAGTGTTTCTGATCCGTGTAATTCATTTATGTGTGGAAACCATTCAAGAGAAATGCAAACCTCTCAGGAAAACACCACAAAGAAGCTTAGAATACCACTCTAAGTGCTTAATGACTGTACATTATTTATGGGTGGTAAATATTCAACAAAACATCACAAAGCATCTTATCATGCTACAAGAAGTGTGTCTGATCCGAGTACATGATTTCTGTTTGGTAACCATATAAGAAAACCCCACAAAGCATCTCATCCTACTACAAGAAGTGTTCTTGATCTGATCACTTCATTTATGAGCGGTAAATTTTCATGTAATCTCCAAAAAGCATTTAATCCTGCTAGAAGATGTGTTATTGATCTGAGTACTTCATTTATGGGTGGTAAATATTCATGAAAACAAAACAAAGCGTGAAATCCTACTACGAGAAGTGTTTTTGATATGATTACTTCAATTTTGAGTGCTAACCTTCCATGAAAACTTAAACCTTTCATGAAACCCTCACGAAGAGGCATAGAATACCATTCTAAGTGTTTCATATCTGATTACTTCATTTATGAGGGGTAAACATTCAGGAAAACGCCACAAAGAATCTTATCAAACCACTCTAAGTGCTTAATGACTGATTACATTATTTATGGATGGTAAATATTCAACAAAACATCACAAAGCATCTTATCATGCTACAAGAAGTGTGTCTGATCCGAGTACATGATTTATGTTTGGTAACCATTCAAGAAAACACCACAAAGCATCTCATCCGACTACAAGAAGTGTTCTTGATCTGATTACTTCATTTATGAGCGGTAACAATTCATGTAATCTCCAAAAAGCATTTAATCCTGCTAGAAGATGTGTTATTGATCTGAGTACTTCATTTATGGGTGGTAAATATTCATGAAAACACAACAAAGCGTCAAATCCTACTACGAGAAGTGTTTTTCATATGATTACTTCAATTTTGATTGTTAACCTTCCATGAAAACTTAAACCTTTCATGAAACCCTCACGAAGAGGAATAGAATACCATTCTAAGTGTTTCATATCTGATTACTTCATTTATGAGGGGTAAACATTCAAGAAAACACCACAAAACATCTTTTCCTGCTGCGAGAAGTGTTTCTGATCCGTGTACTTCATTTATGTGTGGAAACCATTCAAGAGAAATGCAAACCTCTCAGGAAAACACCACAAAGAAGCTTAGAATACCACTCTAGGTGCTTAATGACTGATTACTTTATTTATGGGTGGTAAATATTCAACAAAACATCACAAAGCATCTTATCAAGCTACGAGAAGTGTTTCTGATCCGAGTACATGATTTCTGGTAAGTAACCATTCAAGAAAACACCACAAAGAATCTTATCCTACTGCGACAAGTGTTTTTGATCTGATTATTTCATTTATGAGCGGTAACAATTCATGTAATCTCCAAAAAGCATTTAATCCTGCTAGAAGATGTGTTATTGATCTGAGTACTTTATTTATGGGTTGTAAATATTCGAGAAAACACAACAAAGTGTCTAATCCTACTACGAGAAGTGTTTTTGATATGATTACTTAAATTTTGGGTGTTAACCGTCCTTGAAAACTTAAACCTTTCATGAAACCCTCACGAAGAGGCATAGAATACCATTCTAGGTGTTTCATATCTGATTACTTCATTTATGAGGGGTAAACATTCAAGAAAACACCACAAAGAAGCTTAGAAAACCAATCTAAGTGCTTAATGACTGATTACATTATTTATGGATGGTAAATATTCAACAAAACATCACAAAGCATCTTATCATGCTACAAGAAGTGTGTCTGATTCGAGTACATGATTTCTGTTTGGTAACCATATAAGGAAACCCCACAAAGCATCTCATCCTACTACAAGAAGTGTTCTTGATCTGATTACTTCATTTATGAGCGGTAACAATTCATGTAATCTCCAAAAATCATTAAATCCTGCTACAAGAATTGTTTCTAATCAGAGTACATGATTTCT
>CAXKVX010004459.1:0-14268 GCA_964058865.1 Eleocharis quinqueflora
AGTTGTACAGTTTAAAATAACTGAAGCTATTGTTATATATTCTAAATTGCACTTTAATATCTATTAGGTCTATTTCTTTATATTGTGAATTACAATTATCACTTTGAAGTAGGGCTTTACCCTGCAGATTTTCACCTAATTTTTGAAATTGCTTACTGATGCCACTATGTATCACCGTCTGGTACTGCAACCTTTGAATATAAGTGTATTATTTGTCTGAAATGAAGTGATTTACATCTTCAGCTTTTTTGCAGCGTGTATTGTATGTAGACATAGACATACACCATGGTGACGGCGTGGAGGAGGCCTTCTACACCACTGACCGGGTTATGACGGTCTCCTTTCACAAATTTGGTGACTATTTTCCAGGTACCGGTGATATCCGTGACATTGGCTATGGTAAAGGAAAATACTACTCACTAAATGTCCCTCTTGATGATGGCATCGATGATGAAAGCTACCAATCTCTTTTCAAACCCATCATGGGCAAGGTCATGGAGATGTTTCGTCCTGGTGCTGTGGTGCTACAATGTGGTGCTGACAGCCTCTCTGGAGACAGACTGGGATGCTTTAATTTGTCAATCAAGGGGCATGCAGAGTGTGTAAGATACATGAGGTCATTTAATGTGCCAGTTTTGTTGCTTGGTGGTGGTGGGTATACAATAAGAAATGTGGCACGCTGCTGGTGCTATGAGGTATGTTACTTTGACCACCTTTGTGCTATCAATGAGAGTTGTGCTCCTGAAACTCTGATTGTGATGTACTAGTTCCATGTTTTCAAGTTTGATTGCATTTATATTTAAGGAGAGTAACTATTATATATACAAATATACTTTAATTCAGTTTAAAATTCGTAAATCGTAACCCTTATTACTTATTTTGCTACATTTTTCTAGACAGGAGTGGCCTTGGGTATTGAGCTAGAAGACAAGATGCCACTGCATGAATATTATGAGTACTTCGGTCCTGACTACACTCTCCATGTGGCACCGAGTAACATGGAAAATAAGAACACACGGCAGCAGTTGGATGACATCCGATCAAAACTATTAGATAATCTCTCAAGGCTCAGGCATGCTCCGAGTGTTCAATTTCAAGAAAGGCCTCCTGAAACAGAGTTTCCTGAGGTTAGTTCTATTATATTTAATTCTGGTAGCATCTTTTGAACCATTGGTTATTTGGTTTCTACCATCAATGCTGTCATTTTCATTAGTATTTCTGGTGGTTGTAAAGAGCTTGTTTGTAGTATATTCCTCAATATATATTTCAACGTGCTTTATCTGCTGTATCTATTCTTTTAGGCCCTGTTCGGAAGTAACCCATCAGTGGGAAAGAATTTGGGAATTGAACTGAAATTTACTATTTGAGTGGGAAAAAATAATTAGCTAAGAGTAAATTTTTTATTTCCCACGCGCGTGGGAAACGGCCGAACAGGGGCCTTAATTTTTGTTAGCTACAGCACTAATCATTATTTCTGTATGATATGTTTTGTTGGATGGTGTATTATAGGCTGATGAAGACCAAGAGGACCCTGATGAAAGGCACGATCCTGATTCTGATATGGAAATAGATGATGTCAAACACTACGATGAGACACCAAGGTATGACTTTTCTGGTTTTGGAAATATCTATTGTGTATTGGTACTGCATTGGCAATTACAGATATGTAGTGTTGTTTCTTTAGTCATCCAACCAGCTGAGACTCGGGAAAAGTTGTTGTGTGTGAGGGGAGGGAGGGATATTGATATCTTGTATGGGCCTTTCTTTGGATCTCTCATGCCATGTCTCTCTTAATTCATTCTTTGCTTCATGTCCAAATGTTTTTTTCCCCCTTGCAGAAGACCCTCAACTGTCCCTAGTATCAGAATCAAAAGAGAAAATGCTGATAGTGACGCAATGGACCAGGTTTGTTCTTTCTCTACGACTTCTCTACTTTTTGTACATCTTTTTCTTGTTTCTTACTTTCCTTAAAGGAAAGTTACACAAGCGGGTATTTGGGGTGTGCTATATTTCTTGCTGTTGTTTTATCGTCAAAATATGATCACTGCAGTTGCAGTTGCCACCACTATTCCTCAGATCTTGGTTTTATACTCTAGAGAGAACTAAGTGAAAGAAATATACGATTTGAAATCATAGGTTGTTGGTGATTATCTGGATGAATTAAAATAACTCGCTCTACCTCTCTTTATCACTCTCTACCCTATTTTTTTTTTTTTTGATATGATAGGGAACGCCATTATATAACCCATTTGTCAAAGAACAATTTATATTCCACACACAGGATCAGACTTAACTAAATTCTGTTGGTATTATATTTTGTTTTATATCAGGATATGCATGCTGCCAAAGGACCTGATTCTGTTGCTGAGGAGGCCAATCATTCAAAGGTATTCTCTTTTACTTGACATAATTGTATTTCCCTTTGCAAAACCACAAAGCAGTTGCATTCCTAACTTTTGTACTACCCTGAAATTATGCTAAAGAATACGCGCAAAAAAAGCCTTGCGTCACCATTGTTGTTTCTATTTTCAACATCGCTGAATATGAGGTTCAAGGTATGTGATAATTTTGCACTTCATGAATCAATGGACAACCCGGTGCACGTAGCTCTCGCTTGCGTGGGGTCCGGAAAAGGTCGGACCACTTTGGAGTCTTTGTACACAGCTCTCGATGTAACTTTTTTGGTTAATATATTTGAAGGATGTACTTGAGGAATTCTGCACATATAAACAATATCTATGGAATACTTTTACACAAGATATAACTCCGCCTGTGTTGTTTTCAACATAGCCGGTCTCAAGCCCAAAAAAGGAGTAGGATTGTGATAGGCTTGACGAGCCAATGTAAATTTTTAGCCACTCCCATGGAAATTAAATCCGATACAGTTCTGTTGGGGCGTAACCCTTTTAGCGACGTGTCATACTAGAATTCGCGTATGGTGTTTGTTGAATAGCATTGTAGGTTTACACAGTTATAGATTTTGTAGGGACCTTTTGACAAGAAGTAGAATTTGGATAAGATTAGGGACTCATATGTAAGATGTAATATTGGCCTATATAGGCACATGTGCTCAATGAGAATAGAATCAGTTCAGTTTCAAAATCAATTTGGTATCAGAGCCAAACTGATCTAGGGTTAGGGTTAGCCACCACAGTAGTTTTTTCTGCTAAAAAAAAAAAAAAAATTAATATTCCTGTCGCCTCCATTGTCGAGTCGTGCTTGGTAGCCGCCAGATCTGGCTTCTCTGGCTTGATCACCGCCAGAGGCCAGTGAAGGTCGCCGCCAGTGAAGGTCGCCGCCAGAGGCCAGATCTGGCTGCTCTCTGCTCTCGCCGCCAGAGGAAGAGGTCTCGCCTCGCCGCTGCTGGTGCCTCGCTTGGCTTGGGTTTCGCTGCCAGGAACCTGCTGCGCCGCCAGACACTTGAGCTGCTGCCAGTCGCCAGAACTCGCGCCGCCACTGTCTGACGCGTCGTCTGACAGAATCGAGCAAGGAGAGCTGAGCTGCTAGAGGTTGCTGTGACTGGTCGCCAGAACTCTGCCCGGTCACTCTTCTCTGTCGCTGGAGGTTGCTGTACCAGATATTGAGTGAGATGGCTGCCTGAGGTCATTCACCAACCACAAAAGTGTGCGTTCATCTGTCAGGTACAGATCTGTCTTCATCTAAGATTTTGTTAGCAGCAGAAAGACAAATGGTTTAGATTCGTTCAGAAGATACAAGAACTAGCGTAAGATAGTAGTAAGAGGGACTCGGGCTCAGTTTAGCACGTACGGTGTAAATCTGAGTTGGGTCCATGTCGGGGGAAGAGATCGAGAACGTGTTCGCAAAGGCTTGCTCGAAGTTGACCCCCGATGAGCTCGCTGTCATGGTACGAGCACTGGCTGCGAGCCAAGCCCCTGTTGAGAGCAAACCAAGGGTGCAGAAGGTCGAATTGCCACCGATTGACATGAAATTAGAAGGACCAGCAACATATCTGGGTTGGTCGCGTCGGGCAAGTACATTCTAGAAGGGAAGGATCTGGAGGGATACCTGACTGGAAAAACTGAAGAGCCAGATCAGGATACACCCGGTAGAGCTGAGTGGAAGTCGACTCACATGCAGGTGTATATCTGGCTTTTGAGCTCGCTGAGTTCGGCTATTGCATCCACAGTGGATGGCATAGCAAAGGTGCAGGATGTATGAGAAAAATTGAAGAGGACCTATGATGGTGTGGGAAACAACTTGCGGGTATATCAGATCAAAAGAGAGATCACTGCCATGATGCAGGGGGAGAAGATTGTGCAGGAATATGCCATAGCCTTGGATCGCTTGTTGTTAGATCTGAGTCATTTTAGGGTCCGACGACGATGCTGCACTGACCCAGTGTGCCATGAGATCGACATGGAGGAGAGAGTTATGGGGTTTCTCGAAGGTCTGGCACCAGCATTTGAGCAGAGAGTTGCCATGTTATTGAGTCAGACGAAGATTCCCTCTCTTGAGGATGCGGTCTCAGCTATGATACAGGAGGAGAGTCGGATCGGGCTACAGGCTGGGACTGCAGGACCTCCAGGGCCGAGGTCAGCACTAATAGTCTCCAATTCAGGTAACACAGGGTACAGGGGCGAGACTCGACAATGCTACAACTGTGGTGAGGTAGGTCACCTGATGTAGAATTGCCCTAAGCCACCAAGGCAAAGAGATGCAGGTGGGAGGGGGCAGTTTGGGGGTCGTGGTCGCGGCCGTGGAGGTAGGAGAGGTGGCAGAAGTGGACGAGAAGGCAACCGGGCACATCTGATGGTTGCAGAAGAAGAAGCTGGTGGAGAACTTACAGAGGAAGATCAGACACTTTTTGAAGCCTACTCTAAAGCGCTCAAGAACAGGCAGAGATTGACAGGTGATGAGAAGAGTGTGAGAAATGATGCATCTACCTCATTTTCAGCCGGGGGTAACTCTGCTTAGCAGATTGGATAGTTGATTCTGGTGCATCTCGCCATGTGACTGGCGCTGTTGAGGAGTTTTCTTCCTATACTCGCTTAGCAGTCCCAGAGAGCATACAGACTGCCGATGGTACGGCTCAGCCTGTAGTTGGTAAGGGTATTGTGAAATGTACCAACACTTTGACCTTGTCTAATGTCTTGCATGCTCCTTCTTTTCCTGTGAATCTATTATCCATAAGTGCCATTATATCACAACTCAAATGTGTTGTTTTGTTCGATATTCCTAAGGTGATCTTTCAAGAGAAGGGGACCGGCAGACTACTTGGGACTGACACTTGGCATAGTGGACTGTGGTACGTAGATAGGGGGAGTATGGACTCAGCTCTCTCATCTATCGTAGAGAGACCTGGAGGAGTTGAGAAGGGGGTGGAGGACTTGTTGCTGCTTCATCATAGGCGCCTAGGTCATCCTTCATTCCCAATTTTGAGTAGATTGTACCCACTTTTGTTTGAAAAGGCCAATAAGGCAAAATTAATGTGTGATGTGTGTGAGTTAGGCAAGCATACCAGAAGCTCTTATGTTAGCTCTGGTGGCAGGAGTTCTTGTATGT
This sequence comes from Eleocharis quinqueflora, assembly GCA_964058865.1. Classification (NCBI taxonomy): domain Eukaryota; kingdom Viridiplantae; phylum Streptophyta; class Magnoliopsida; order Poales; family Cyperaceae; genus Eleocharis; species Eleocharis quinqueflora. The sequence goes on from CAXKVX010004459.1 coordinate 5,524, forward strand.
TTCATTTGATTCATTCTGATGTATGGGGACCCTGTCCCACAACTACTTTAAATGGGTTTAGATATTTTGTTTCCTTCATTGATTGCTTTTCTCGTGTGACATGGCTGTACTTGATGAAGAACAAAAGTGATGTGCTTACTTGTTTCAAGGATTTCCACAAAATGGTTCAGACTCAATACGATGCAGTTGTAAAGGTATTGAGGTCTGACAATGGGACGGAGTATACCAATGGAGCATTTGGGGAATACTTGTCATCCCAGGGAATACATCATCAGACCACGTGCCCATACACACCAGAGCAGAATGGAGTAGCAGAACGTAAGAACAGACATCTCCTTGAGGTAACTCGAAGCATGATGATCTCGATGAAAGTTCCAAAGTATTTGTGGGGGCAAGCAGTTCTGACAGCAGCCTACTTGATTAATAGAGTACCCTCGAGGGTATTGAATTGGAAGTCCTCGATGGAGATGCTGAAAGGTAAGAATGAAAACGTCCTTCCTCTTAAAACCTTTAGATGTGTGTGCTTCGTGCATGACAACAGACCAAATGTGGGAAAACTAGATCCTAGGGCTGTGAGATGTATCTTTGTTGGGTACTCGGGTACTCAAAAGGACTATGTGTGTTGGAGTCCCATAGAGAAGAGATTGTTTGTGAGTATGGATGTTACGTTTCGCGAGCTCGAACCATACTACTCCTCAGAGGTGACATCCCCTTTGGGAGACTCGTCCGATACAGAAGGTATGAGACGAAGGGGGGGAACAAGTAGTGATGGTGAGAGAAGGATGTGTGTGGACATTTCCTATCCAATTGAGAATTCAGTTACGGTTGAGCATGAAGAAGGGGAATCGGCTAGAGTTCAGCCGAAAGTTGAGACAAGAGAGGTTGTGATTGAAGATGAAGGTGGTAGAAATCAAGCTCAGGGGGAGTCAAGATACTGTAAGGTGTATGTCAGGAGAGGAAAGCAGAATGAGGGAGCCGTGCCTACAGTGCCAAGTTTCTTGTCCCTGCCTACTCCGACTCTTGAGACACCTACACCATCCACCTCAGACTCAGAATACCCAGGTGATATGATTCCTCTCCTTACTCCTACTATTCCCCTATCGGTACGGAGGACCGAACGTGTGAATGCGGGAGTTCCTCCTGACCGATATGGTTTTCCACTTGATATTGCTCAGTTTGTCTCCTACTCACACATATCACCTGTACATGGAGCATTCATTGCATCATTAGACAATGTCTCTATTCCTAAGTGTTGGCAGGTTGCTAAGGAAGATCCGAAATGGAAAGTAGCCATGCAAGAAGAACTCGGGGCTCTTGACAAGAATGGAACATGGGAGCTTGTGTCACTACCTCCGGGCAAGAAGGTTGTTGGATGCAAGTGGGTCTTCACAGTAAAGCAGAATCCGAAGGGCCTCATTGAGCGTTACAAGGCCCGGCTAGTGGCAAAGGGGTATAGTCAGACCTATGGGATCGACTATGATGAGACCTTTGCACCGGTGGTGAGGATGAGCACAGTAAGAACGCTGGTTTCCATGGCAGCAAATGGGGGATGGCAGTTGCACCAACTCGATGTGAAAAATGCCTTCCTTCATGGCGATTTGCTAGAAGAGGTGTACATGGACATCCCACCAGGATTTGACACAAAACAGACAATAGGTAAGGTGTGCAGGCTCAAGAAATCGCTCTATGGGTTGAAGCAGTCCCCTCGGGCCTGATTTGATAGATTCAGGAAGGCTATGATAGGCATGGGTTATAAGCAGATCAATGCTGACCACACAGTGTTCTTTAGACAACATAATGATCACATTACTATGTTGGCTGTATATGCTGATGATATGATCATTACTGGGGATGACGAGGGGGAGATTGCACAATTGAAGGTAAGATTAGGAAAGGAATTTGAGGTGAAGGATCTGGGACAACTTAGGTACTTTCTTGGGATTAAGGTGGCCCGTGGCGCAGAGGGAATTGTGTTGTCCCAAAGGAAGTATGTCTTAGACCTGCTCACAGAGACAGGCATGTTAGGGTGCAGGCCTGCAGTTTCCCCAATCGACGTGAAGGGCAAGATAAGTGAAGAGGCAGGAGAACCGGTTGATCGTGAGAGGTACCAAAGACTGGTAGGTAGATTGATCTATCTGGGTCATACTCGTCCGGATATCTCATTTGCTGTGAGCGTGGTGAGTCGCTACATGCATGACCCTCGAAAGGGCCATATGGATGCAGTCTATCACATTCTGAGATACCTGAAGAGTGCACCGGGAAAGGGCCTGATCTTCAGGCAAAACAGACACATGAACATTGAGGGCTATTGTGATTCTGATTGGGCTAGTTGTCACGATGACAGGAGGTCCACATTTGGCTACTGCATGTTTGTAGGGGGCAACTTGGTCTCGTGGAAGAGCAAGAAGCAGCCAGTTGTTGCGAGATCGACGGCAGAGGCCGAATATAGGGCTATGGCATTGGGAGTTGCTGAAATGATGTGGCTAAAGGGGTTATTGGAAGAGCTCAAGGTGAATCACGGAGCCAGGATGAAGTTGTGGTGTGATAGCAAGTCAGCGATCAGCATTGCCAACAATCCTGTGCAGCATGACATAACCAAACATATAGAGATCGATAGGTTCTTCATAAAGGAGAAGCTGGAAAGTGGACTCTTGGAGCTAAGCCACGTAGTTACTGGAGATCAAATAGCCGACTGCCTCACCAAAGGGCTCAGTTCAACAGACCTAGTTAGGTTATGTGACAAGATGGGCTTGATGGATATCTTTCGCCCGTCTTGAGGGGGAGTGTTGAATAGCATTGTAGGTTTACACAGTTATAGATTTTGTAGGGACCTTTTGACAAGAAGTAGAATTTGGATAAGATTAGGGACTCATATGTAAGATGTAATATTGGCCTATATAGGCACATGTGCTCAATGAGAATATAATCAGTTCAGTTTCAAAATCAATTGTGTTAAATGTGCAAGGCCGGGTCGTCACTCCCTTGGTGACACGCTACATCGGCGCCCAGGTGTAGTGAGTAAAGCAATGGGTCGAGGTTATGAGGATATGTACAAGTTAGGTATGAAGGAAGGCGAAAATGACGTCCATAAGATTGTCGAACTTCGCGAGAGAAAGACGAGAGATTTTAGTCAAATGTGCATCAAGGACGAGACAAATATACTTTTTGTAAAAGACGACGAGATCAAGAACATATGATAAGAATACTTCAACAAGTTGTTAATGGAGAGAATGAAAGCACTATAGTTAAGCTAGATGCCTCTTTTGATGACATTAACAGGCAATTCGTCCGAAGAATTCAAGAGACTGAAGTGAAAGAGGCTTTAAAAATGAAAGTATGTAAGTCTTTAGGGTCTGATACGATCGAGGTGTGGAGATTTTTTGGAGACATAGGAGTAGTATGGCTAATTAAGATGTTCAACATCTTTCGGTCAAACAAAATACCGAACGAATGAAGGAGAAATATATTAGTACCTATCTTCAAGAATAAATGAATTCAAAGTTATACTAATTACAGGATGAATCAAGCTTATGAGCCATAAATGAAGCTTTGGGAGAGTGATTGAGCATTGTTTAAGAAATATGACAAGCGTTATGAGAAACCAATTTGGTTTTATGCTCGAACAACCGACTTTGGAGGCAATTTTCTTGACAATCGATGAAGAGATATAGAGGACTGAAGAAGGATTTACACATGATATTCATCGACTTGGAAAAAGTGTATGACAAAGTACCGAGGATAGTCATGTGATGAGCACTTGAAAAGAAGAAAGTTCCAACCACTTAACCTTGATATACGTACGATAATGTTGTGACTAGTGTCAAAGCATGTGATGGTGAGACTGATGACTTTTTCATCAATACAAGATTACATAAAGAGTCAGTCTTGAGCCTTACATCTTTGTCTTAGTGATCGATGAGATCATGAAAGATATACAAGGAGATATCTCTTGGTGCATGCTCTTTGCGGACATGCAGTCCTAAATTCCTAATTGACAGAAGGTAGGGGTGGATAGAAAATTAGAGTTGTGGAGGAATACTTTAATTAAAAGGTTTTAGACTTTGGTAGGACCAAAATTGAGTATATGAAGTGCGAATTCAATGATTTTTCAGAAGATGAAAATGTCAGTTTAGATGGACAAGTAATGCCTAGAAGATATACTTTTTGATATTTGAGACCGATGCTACAGAGTGATGGCGAGATTGATGAACATGTTAGCTACATAATAAGAGCGAGTTGGATAAAATGGCGACAAACATCTGACATCCTATGCGACAAAAAGGTCCAACGAAGGTTGAAAGTTAAGTTCTACAGGACATCGATTGGACCTGCAATGTTGTATAGAGCATAATGTTGGACTATTAAATGGCAACACATACCAAAATTGAGCGTGGCCGAGATGCACATGTTACATTAGATATGTGGCTATACAAGAAGGGATCACATTAGAAATAACAATATACTTGACAAGGTCGGATTGCACCGATTGAAGAGAAATTTGTTCAACATGAGATGGTATGGGCATATCCCGCAGAGACCTTTTGATGCACCGGTACGTAGTAGAGTTTTAAACCGCGTTGAAAACACGAGAAGAGGTAGCGGTCGATCAAAATTGACATGGGATGAAGCTTTAAAATGAGACTTAAAGGCATGGGTTGTCTCCAAAGAGTTAGCGTCAGATAGGAGTGCATGAAAGTCAGCGCACGTACTAGAATCATGATATACTAAAATTTAGGAGTTGTATAGTTGTACGACTTTAATTCAGAATTAACGACATAGGGCACGAGTTTAAACTTAATTTGTAGAACAGTTTATTATTATTATTATTATTATTATTATCATTACTATACTTCTATTTTTACTACTAGTTTACTAGTTATTATATTATTATTTTTATATTGATTTTTCATTTCAAAATGGGCTTCATTTCTAGCCTATCCTAGTTTATTTGAGAATAAAGGTTTTGTTGTAGTTGTTGTTGTACTTTTATCAAAGCTTTTAAAAAACATTTAATGGCCCTTAATGGTGAGGTGGTCTCTTAACGGTTTAACATTAAAACGAAATTATACGAGAGTTAAATTAAAAATAAGCCAATCATTTTTTATCTATTATTTATTTATTTTAGATCAAATTATGGTGCAAACATGCATATTTGTTGTCATCTATATTATAATATGTAATTATATATTATATAATGTATTTAACAATTATATATTTAACAGTATTATTAATATTATTGTTTTCTTTCATCATTTAAATTTGTGTATGATGTGATCTGATATGTTTAGTAATTAGAATTTAGAATGTATTTTATTTTGAGGATGTGCTTTAATGTTTATTTTTATAAGCTCCGCTATCTAGCTGCATAAGTCACATTAGCATAATAATATCTCCTGCCAACATCAATATAATACACAAGGCTAGTGTAACCAAGCAATCAACATCTTATCATTACAATGGTAACTACCCGACTAATCTCACAATAGCTAACACCAAATTAGTAAAGTAGTAAACAAAAACAAAACAAAAACTAAATTAATCCAATAAATTGACAAAGTACAAAGTACATTACAGTCCAGCAAAAAAACGATGTTAAAATGATTTTTTTAATGGATTTTCACAGTATAAACGGCGTTAAAACCATTAAACTGCAGAAAATCCGTTAAGAACATTTTTTAAAATAACGTCAGGACAAGTAAAGCTCGACTTTTACACAAGACTTATGGGAAGCATTTTGCTATATTCTTTTATTAGGTTCATTGTGCTCTTTGCGTCTAAAAAATTGGTTTTTTTATATTAATAGAAGTATTGACCTGCCACATTAATTTATTTGTGTGAAAAATCACAACAGCCTTCACGCGTTAGAAGTTTGAAGTTAAATTTTTTTTTTTTTCCTTCTCCTTTGTTTTCTCTTATAAACTCTTTTTATATTGCAGGCATTGGATATGAATTCAACCTTAGATGAATCTGTGAGTGACATGAAAGTGGAGCAGGACACCTCTGTGAAGCTAACAGAGGCATCTTCTAATATTTACCCAAAATCCTGAGGCAGTCCGATAACCTTACGAGAAGCTGTGCCACTTGAGGTATGGAGTCTTAGATCAGTAAAATTTTACAGTTTTATGGACTGGGCATGTGGAATTTAGGTCAGGTCAGACTGATTTAAATTACTTCTATATTATGTCCTGTCCACTATATTTCCGAGAACTAATAGTTCTTTGGTCTTGAGTGGGTTTTGGGTTGTGATCAACTTCCAAACTATTTCAAGTTAGAATGGGTTTTGCTCAGGCTTGATTGGGATTGTTTGCAGTTTTCAAGTTCTTGGTTGGTCATGTTTGGTTCCAGTTGACACAGTTCCTCGGACCTTTTAGATTCTCAGGTCTGGGTGTGTTTAGCGTCTGTGTCAGGTCATGTTTTTTTAGGTTGAGCTAAAATTTTATAGGTGTGAAATACTTTTGCTCACATGAAGAAACAACGAGTGTTAGAAAGATGAGATTTTACATAAAACCAAAAAAGTATGCAAACACGAATTAAATAATTTTCCTAGTTTGTTCAGACAAGTTTCTCTATTATTGTAGGTTCCATCTTTCAGTTTTTAAGTGGTGGCATCTCAAAGTAGAAAATAAAAAACGAAAATGTAGCTTGTCAGAATTGCTAATACCATTGCAGTAGCACCTTTTAAAACTAAGGCATTTAGCTTAATAGATGCGGTTGTTGAAATTTTATACAAGGGCAATAGCATATTTTACATAGATGCTACTTTTTGACTTTTTCTTCTCTTAGGAATTAACTAAGGGAAATACCTTCATCAATGGAGGAAAGGTTGATTATGGATCTTCACAGAAAACATGGAGGTTTTTGAAAGGGATTATTTGTAAGCTATCAAGTTTTTAGCTTAGGAACTTAACATATGTGACCCTTTGTTAATATTTATTGGCGGGCTACATTTCAGATATCCTTACTGCGAGTGTGATAGTATTTGGGAATTTTCGTTGATTGTAGAACTAATGTGGCACATCATTCATCGAACTCGTAATTTTAAATTTTTTAAGTAAAATCGAAAACATTTTTTAGTTCTATTTATCTTTCATGCTCATTATTTTCTTTGATTTTGAAGTTAAAACGTTGCTTTGTTTTTGACTTCTCAATTTTGATTGTTTGGGATGTGTTAACAATGAAACAAATGATAGTTATTTAGGCAAGATGCGTAATGAGTGAATGTTGCTTTGTTTGAACTTGAATTTTGTGCCCTAGCCTAGATGAACTGGTAATTTTAATGGAATATATCTTCACTTAATATGAGAAAACAGTGTTGGGATCAACCTTGACATTATAACACTAGTTGTGAAAATCCAAATTTGTTCAAGTCCAGAAATAACCTGTGATATTTGTTATAACGCTAATCTAAATTCAAAATTCAGACTATTTTTGTCTTAACTTGATTCAGCGTTATAACGCACACTCGAATTTTTTCATTCATCAATACCATCTAGTTGCATACTGAGAGTCTGAGACTGTGTTATCGTTGCTTTCTTTTCCACAGAAAAACAATGAGAGATATGAGGCGTTAGAATTAGGGATATAAACGGATCGGATACACGGATAATTGTATTACTGTATTTTTATGCATTAGATATTTTCAGATATGAATATAAATTTGAATATTCTTGAATACGGATACAAATATGTATAATTCGAATAATTAAAAAAAATCTTGATTTGTTGTATGTTTATCCAAATGCATTAAAGAATTATAGAATAAATGATACATAAACACATTAGATAAAAAATTAATTAGATTTTTAATCTACATTGAAAATTCAATAATATATATATATATAGAGAGAGAGTATAGCTAATGTGAAAACGTTTGCACTTCGGCCGAAGTGCAAAAGTTTTATATTAGCAAACTTTTTGTGATAAAAAATTTAAATTTAAGTTTCTCAATAAATTCTTCATATCAAAATCTTGTAGGAAATCAAATTTCGTGATTTTTAGAGCTTTCTAGCTATATTTTAAATATTTTTTAAAAACAATTCAGTTTAATATTAAAAAAACATGACCTTTTTAGGACTATTTTTAAAAAATATTTAAAATATAGCTTCTAAAAATCACGAAATTTGATTTCCTACAAGATTTTGATATGAAGAATTTATTGAGCAACTTACATTTAAATTTTGACCATAAAAAGTTGGCTAATGTGAAACTTTTGCACTTCGGTCGAAGTGCAAACTTTTTCACATTAGCCATACTATATATATATATATATATATATATATATATATATATATATATATATATATATAGAGAGAGAGAGAGAGAGAGAGAGTTAGGCTAGGGTGCTTCATGGAGCACCAAACCCCTAATGCTCCACACCGTATCTCCAATTTAAAATTTCCAACGATTGATCCGAACAGTTGAACATGATCTACATATTGAAATCTACTTGAAGATTGAATTTTACATTTTTTGTGAATTTTTTGCTATTTTTTAGAGAGGTAGGAAAATTGCAACTGTTGTTCGTCCAGAAACCGTTTGATTAGCAACTTTTCTACCTCTTTAAAAAAATAGCAAAAAATTTTAAAAAAAATGTAAAATTCAATCTCCAAGTAGATTTCAATATGTAGATCATGTTGAATGGTTCAGATCGATCATTGAAATTTTCAAATTAGATATAACGGATGTGGAGCACATGCGATTTGGTGCTCCATGGAGCACCCTAGCCTTTATATATATATATAGGCT
>CAXKVX010004460.1:0-23224 GCA_964058865.1 Eleocharis quinqueflora
AATCAGAACACTTCTCGTAGTAGGATAAGATATTTTGTGAATTTTTCTTGAATGGTTACAACTCATAAATGAGGTACTCAGATCAGAAACACTTCATGTAGTAGGATAAGATGCTTTGTGGTGTTTTTAATTGATTACCGCCAATAAATGAAGTACTCGGACATGAAGTACATAGAGTGATATTATATGCTTCTTCGTGGTGTTTTAGTGAATGATTACCATCATTAAATGAAGTACTCGAAGAAGAAACACTTCTCGTAGAAGAATACGAATTATATAGAATGGTATTAAGACTTTTATGTGTGTTGTATTGAGATTTATAGTTGCAAACATATGGACTTATAACGGTGCTGTGCTGTGATGTCTTCTTTGACAGAATTTATTGTCATGTGGTCATGTTCCTGTTATATTATCTTATTTATTAGTAAATTTATTTGTTTGAATTATGAAAATAGACAACAGGTTTCGAACCTGGATCAAGCCTACACCTTCCAAGCACTTAACCATTAGGCCACTCATCAATTTTTGATATATATTAATATAATATTTTTTTTATTATAATATATTTTTTATTATAAAATTGTGATTTATTAATATATATTAATATGCAGACATATTTTGTCTATATTATTTTCTCTCGTTGTTGTGTACGGATACGATTACTAGTATATTTTAAAAAGATTCAAATTAAGTTTCAAATATCTGATCTCTTATTATAACATTTTTAATCACAAATTAGATATTATTTTTGGAGTGAGGCTATGGTGTTCCGCAAAGCATGTGCTTTGCAATTATGGACCATTGGATCATGGAATATCATGTTGGCACGAATCACAAAGCGTGATCCAATAATCCATAATTACAAAGCATGTGCTTTGCGGAAAACCATAGCCTCACTCTTACTTTTGAGATTCCGTAGTTGTCAAATCTAGATATATGAAGCCTTCTTCGAGAAAATTCGACACAAAAATACATAAATAAACACAAGCAAAAAGGAAGTCGGGGCTCGGATTTGGAATGGAGATTTGTTAGTTGCAAACGTTACCTAAGCTGTCGTATAAGTGAGGTTTTATTTTCGTTAGTTTATCAGATATGTATATGAACGAGAAAAAAAAATTCAACTTATTAAATAAGAATAAAAGTAAGAATTGTTTTATACCCGTTACTTATACAATAAATTTAACATATATATATAGAGATGGATTATGATGCGTCGCGTTCTAAAAATCTATATGTGCGTCGAGTGGAACCACCGTTCGATTTGTGCTAAAATTCGCGCTCAGCGATCAGCGAAAAAATCATCCAGTTCACATTTCGTGTTCTAAAAATCCTCCGTCTCTTCGATTAGCGATCCCTCTTCTCTAGGGTTTTCGAAGGAGTGAAGGCGATCGAACGGCTGGAGCTTCGAAGGCGATCTGAAGGCTCTCTCCATCTTCCTGTAACCCATTTCTAGGGTTTGCCTCAGTAGGTGAGTTCGACAGCTTTGGCTCTTTAATGGTTAGAGCTCGACTCTCTATTTTCATTTATAAACGATTACTGAATCAAAGTTTGTTTTCGTATTGCTTGTTGATTAAATGTTGATAACTTAATAAGTGGTTGTACCACTGCCCAAATTCAGTTTTTGAGTTGTCTATTGTTGCAATTACTGGTCTGATACCTATTGTTGCTCTGGTTTGGGTCACAGTACTGATCTTGTTGCTATGTTGATCTAATTACTGTGATAGTTGATCTAATTACTGGTCTGATACTATATTATTACCCCCTTTAAAGTCATTATTATTTCTATTTCATAATCAAACATTTCTAAATCTATTTCTAAGTTTTAAATCTCTAAAATAACCTAAAAATCCAAAGAGAGCATCTCAGTTTCTAAGAATCAGTCAAGTCAGAGCCTACAGGTACCAAAAAAATCAAACAGAAAGAGACCAACGAAATCACTCACTGTCTAGGACCAGCCTCAAAGCAACTATCAAATTCTATTATTTCCACTGTTACTGCTAATATTGAGAGCAGTATTTGCTACTGTCTTGTAAGGTACAGATTAAATAAGCCAGAAATGATAAGTTGGTGGTCGGTATGGTTGGTACAGATTAGCATTGTCATGTTGATTTCATTCATGTTTAACCATACAATCATTACATTAATCAATGAACTGATTTTAACTTTCATGTTCTCTCTGCAGTCATGCACACAATTGAATATTAAATTTTATTCTTTTTCTATTAGGACTCTCAACAAGGCTCTATTTGATGGAGGATGAGGGGTGTAGAGATTAAATACTTGTGCCCTCGATGCCAGCACCTTTGTGCCCTCGATGCCCTCATGTACCCTTATGGTTTAGAATTTATGTGCTAGGTCTAATTTGTTGGATATGTTAAGAACTAGGCCTATTTTGATGGATGTAGTTGTTTTGAATATGCGGATTGTTGGATGTTTTGAACATTTGAATGTTGCTGCAAGCATTCTGTTGTTAACTTGTTATTGATAGTTAATTGTTTGTATATTTATGTTTTGATGCCCCTTTTTTATTGTGGTGCTTATTCTTCAAGATTTAGATATCAGCTTTGTTTGGATGGTTTATTAAAATTTAAAATTGTAAGTTGTTGTCGTCGTAGCATGTAATTTTCCGAATGTTGTAGTTATTTTGTAGTCGTGTTGAATGTATATTCCTTGATTTTTTGTGTGTTTACTTTACAGTAGTTTCCAAAGAGCAACAAATGCATTTTAACAACCATGTTGCCACCTCTGATATCAGATAACAAACACAAAGGCATACACAAAATACATAAAGATTAGCAACGTAGCCCTCTCTAACCTAACTTATATTGCATATTTTATTTTCTTTTGATGTGATTTATATTGCATATAACAAATAGAGATTCTATTGTGTAAATTGTGTAAATATTGTAAAATCACAATACATGGTTCATCCAAAGAAAATATACCACTGATTCATCCTTTACTCTTTAGCATGTATTGTAAATATATCACCAAAAAATTCTACTGGTTCATCCTTTACTCTTTAGCATTTATTGTAAATATACCACCAAAATATACCAAAAATACAACCAAACAAAATATCATCCTAATAACGATGCAAAGAGATTCTTCAGTCCGAATATTTATCCGACCAAAGCGATTCTTCACTGTGTTCTTCCTCCTCCACGAACTTTCCCTAGGTTGGAATTTGATCTCTAACATGATAAAGAATTCAGCTTGTTAATTGAATAAGAGTTTCACATGTACGAGTAGGAATTTCACATGTACAGTAGGTGTTTCACATGTACAATAGGCATTTACAGTCTTTAGCGTTTTTGTTTTATGATTGTACCAGTAACACTCTAATTTGTTGTACCAATAAAGTGTTGATAATTAATATTACAATGTTTAAATATCATTTGCTGCTGAGAAACAAATATAATTTCCTACACATACGACTGAGAAGCACTCAATTTAATAGGAAAATCATTTGTTGCCCTGTTGTAGTGCATTGACAAAAAAAAACGTACCTTTTGTTTGAAGGAACGACTAGAGGGGAGAATCGCTAGAGAGGATATAGTGACTTTTTTGAGAAGGCATGACAAAGCTGGGAGAATCATTGATGGATTAATGGATTATTGCTAGAGAGAGACTTTGATCAGGCGCCAAGAAGAGAGGAGACGAAGCGAACAACTACTGGAGAAGGAAATGGAGAGAAGAGACGGTCTAATTTTTTCGCTGATTACAAATCTGATCAGCACGCAATCTGACGGTTCCTGAAGTCGACGCAAAAATAAAATGGTAGGTCGTAACTCACCATAATATATATATATATATATATATATATATATATATATATATATATATATATATATATATATATAGTATAGCTAATGTGAAAACGTTTGCACTCGGCCGAAGTGCAAACACTTCATATTAGCCAACTTTTTGTGATCAAAATTTAAATTTAAGTTGCTCAATAAATTCTTAATATCAAAATCTTATAGGAAATCAAATTTCGTGATTTTTTAGAGTTTTCTAGCTATATTTTAAATTTTTTTTTAAAAACAGCCCTGAAAATGACATGTTTTCACAATTTTTTTAATATTAAACTGGGTTGTTTTTAAAAAAATATTTAAAATATAGCTAGGAAGCCCTAAAAATCACGAAATTTGATTTTCTACAAGATTTTGATATGAAGAATTCATTGAGCAACTTAAATTTAAATTTTGACCACAAGAAGTTGGCTGATGTGAAGCGTTTGCACTTCGGCCGAAGTGCAAACATTTTCACATTAGCCATACTCTATATATATATATATATATTAGTATGTATAAATACAATAATTTTTTCATATTTTAATAACAATCAAACTAAATTAAGGTTTAAAAATTTACACAATATTTAAATCATTAAATGCTCTGCTTTAAAATAAATTAATGTATATTTTCTAAATTAAAAAAAAATTATCCAACATTTAATATTTGTTTGAATGACAACTAAAGCAGCCATGCAATGAAATTATTTTGGTTGTTTAAAAAACAGGTATGAGTAAGATTTTATTTTTGTTAGCTTATCAAATATAGATATAAATAAGAAAAAGATTTTGTTATCTTATCAGGTATGAGTACGAAAATATCTCTACTGTTACCGTACCCTAGCCGTTGACAGCCTGACATTACATTTATACATGTAAAAGTTGCAATTAAACCAGAGACTATTTATTCTCCGGTCTAGCAAATTAGCCATCTCCGTTTAATTTAATGTCAACATGCTAAATATCAAATCCAACCAACCATCAGCATCTTTGCCATCAGTAATGAAAGGTTAGTGCTTTAGTGGCAATTTATATATATAAACAAATGGGCCTTCCAGTTCTTCATTGACTGGAAATGTCTAAAATAGTGTAAATATTCCAAAGTCTGATGAGAAAGGGAAGATTATGAGAGCGATGGGGATCGATTGCCCTTTCTCATGCAAAGTTTGCACTTATTGCACTCATTTTTTTTGAATGAGATCTTCTTATGCGCGGCAAATTTCAGTTTTTTATTTGTATCGAAATTCGTGCAAATTAAATTTTATTATATCAGACTCCTGAATTAAATATGAATCGTCTGTAACCTATAACGCAGAAAATTTAGAACGTTCATTCTTACTGCGCGGCAGAGAATCTGCTTCCCATTTTTTGGGGGGCATAGTTTGATCCGGAAATCTTTTCCGTTGTTCCATTTACTTAGATAAAGACAAATGTTTTGCTCCAAAAAAGAAATTATTGTTTGAATGGAAATTAATCATAGACTCCTCAACCATCTTTTCTAAAAAGGAAACATATAAATCCATAGCATTTGAACATGTACCATATAATTTAAGCTTACAAATACCTATGTATAAGTAAAAGAGCTGCTAATAGAATTTCAAGTTCTGTCCTCTATTTTTACGCTCTTAATTAACTTATAATTACCAATTACAGTAATAATTAGTGGTTTCCTGTATTATAAAAATAAAATGCGTCAAAATTCTGTCCATATGTTGATTAATGTGTCTCTATTAATTCCCAAACTCAGTACTAACTCTGTTAATAGATTGTCATACTTACAATGATAAGAGTTTATATCTTTGCTGATAGATGTTAGCGTACTATACTAAATGTTCACTCTAGTGTTTTATAGATATAACTTCGAAGATCCATCTTTGTTTTGTTCTATTGAGTTTTCAATATCTTCTTTTTAAGATGTTTATATATTTTCTTTCCAGTGTTTACATATTGTATTGAGTAAATATAATGTTCCGCTTTTACACGCCTCCCTTACACTTCTCTCTTACAAGATCTCTACTAGAAGATAAAAACAATGAATACTTTACTATGTTCGCTCAAGTTCCACTTTGCTTTGTCCACTATGTCTACTCTCTTGCATGTCTTTATATTTAGATCTAAAGTCTTTAATTTAAATTTGCAACAAAATTGCGATAAAAAAATTTAATATAAAGACTTGCAGTATAATTGATGCACAAATTACAAATTTTTATATTAGAACAATAAAATCCATATATTGCAGACAAAGCAGAGCATTAATTATTTGTGTCTTCTAGCAGGGGGCGCGAGAAGAGGCTGTTAGCATCACCCTATTGTATTTAAGAGTTTATATCTTGTAATGATTCCCAGATAGATTATAATGATGCAATTAAGGAACTTTTAATATCTCAATAATATGTGTCTTTAAGGCAATCCACTCATATCATTGATATGATGAAAGAGGATTCTGAAAATATCCATCAAGCATTAAATACTCAAAATTCAGAAAAAAAAATTGATTGAAGCTTGAATGATGAAATAAAGTTTATGTATGACAATAACGTTTGGGATATTGTACCAATACATGTATGTGCAAAACTCGTTAGTTGTAAGTGGATATTTAAATCAAGCAAAATTCAATATGTAATATGAAATGATACAAAGTACTTGTTGTTAAGATTTTTATCCAGAAGAATGCATTGACTATAAAGAAATTTTCTAGTATGTGTCGACGGAAGATTCTTTTAGGATCATTATGACTCTAGTGGCACGTTTAGATCTTAAGTTACATCAAATGGATGTTAAAAATGTTTTCTTAAATGGTGAAATTGATGAAACAATTTATATGCTTCAGCTGCCCAATTTCAAGATAGAAGATCCCAAGAGTACAGTTTGCCAATTACAGAAATTCATTTATGAACTTAAGTAAGCGTCTCAACAATGATATTTTTAAATTCGTCCAAGTTATTGTCTCATTTGGTTTCAACGCAAATCAAATTAATGAATGTATATAGCACAAGTTCAATGAAAGTAAAGTTATGTTTTCTGATTTTATGAGTTAATGACATATTTCTTGCCACAAATGATATAAACATGTTACATGAAATAAATAAAAAATCAATACATATATATTGAGATGAAATATTTTGATAAAGCATAATATGTGCTAGAAATAAAGATACACCAAAATTATTCTTATGATATCTTGGGCCTTTCACAAATATTACGTATCAATAAAGTTCTAAAGCAATATGACATAGAAGGTTGCAACCCCAACAACAAATGGAGACAACTTTAGTCTCAATCCGTGCCTAAGGACATAACTTGAGAAATCAGAAATGCAAAATATTTCCTATATATAGTTGGGAGTATTATGGATAATCAAATGTATATGCATTCGATATTGCGTACATCACTGTAATGCTAAGAAAGTACTTAAGTAATTTGAATTGCATTACTAGATAGCAACCAAAAGAATATTATGGTATTATAAAGAACAAAGCATCACATACAAACATCGGAAGTCTGATGGACTTGAGATCGTAGGATATACTGACTGATTTTGCGAGATGTCTAAAGTAGCATTAAGTCCATTATCAAATTTTATTTCCTTGACCGAAAAAGTTATTTCATGAAAAAATTCAAAACAATCATTAGTTGCATCTTCTTCCATGAAAGTAGTATTTATTGCATGCTTTAGATATCAAATCAAGTAATATGGCTACATAATTTTGTCACAAGACTGTGGCTAGTGGAAATTATATAGTTACCACAAAAGATTTATTGTGATAATAATTCGAAGATGGTATATTCCAGTAACAATAGGAGCTTAAACAAACAAGGCATATTGATGTTAAATTTTTTTGTTGTTAAAGAAAGAATTCAGAATAGTCTTATCAATATTGAGCACAAAGGAATGAATTTCATGATAGCTGAACTGCTCACTAAAGATTAGATGCCCTAAAGGTTACATAAGCTCATATGAGTATAATTTCAACGAAAGATGTTCAATTTTAGTGGGATATAAATTTTATTATAGTGCTTAGATTACATATATTTTATATGTATTTACAGACAATAAGTTATGCGATAACATGCACTTTAAAGTTTAAAGTTTGTACAATTATATTTTGTATGGATATTATTCATTTTTAGTTTTGTTCTGGATTCGTTTGATCTCAAAAGTGGAGACCAAGTTGAAAATAAGTACGTAGACCATGTTTCGTATAATTTTCACACTATACATCTATTTCATGATTCATGTCATTCGATTTATTAGCATCATCATTTATGTTGATCTAGTCACTCATAAATATGGTGAACATTGCTCAAGTTTTTTTGTTCATATAACTGATGGACGAAATTGTTTACACTTAAAGTGACCAATCAATAAAGAACTATGTTAATATATAATTAAAAAGTTACACACATAGTCCAAGTGATAGATTGTTGGATTTAACAATTATACGGACCATGTAGGATGCCATATGGACCGTCTGGATTTGTGGTTGAGTTATACAATTATATATTAATCATAGAGCAAGGTTAAAATCATATGCATAGGACACCCCATACCGTCTTATGCATATATATAGCTCAATAAATTGAGATCTGAGTTTCTCAATAAATTCTTCATATCAAAATATTTTAGAAAATTACATTTCGTGATTTTTAGAGCTTTGTTGCTATTTTTAAATATTTTTTCGCGCTACAACCCAGAAAATGTCATTTTCTTTAAAACAGCCAAAACATATTTAAAAATAGCAACAAAGATCTAAAAATCACAAATTTTAATTTTCTACAATATTTTGATATGAAGAATCTATTAAGAAACTTAAACCTCAATTTATTGAGCTTATATATCCATATGACGGTATGTGATGTCCTATCATATTATTTTAGCCTTGCACATTAATCATATCATAATATATTCATAATAAGTGTCACTAAAGTATAATTAATATGGATATAAATTTTTACATGAATGGACTCATAAATGTGTAGAATCAAAATTTTGGTAAATATGATGCACCAAATCAGAAAATTATCATGCATCCCTACTAAAGGGCCTTGGTCTCCAAAAGGCATAATATGTCCAGTCTCTCTCTATCCATACAGAAAGTATGTCTCTCATCTATAGAATACTTTTAGAGAAAATAAAAGAAAGAGAAGAAAAAAGAGAAAGTTATGCAGCATCTCCATCGGGCACCACAATCAGAGGTGGAGTCAGAATTTTAGATTGAAGGTTGTCAAGATTTGAAAATCAAATTATAGGGGTTACCAAGACCAGTAATTTGATTAAAATGTTTAGTAATCATGCACAAATAACAGTGCTAACCAAAATAATGAGGAATGTCAGACTCCCCTAGCATCACCTTAAATCCGCCCCAGGCCACAATGGTGTTGTTGAGTAAAGCAAAAGGGAAACAACCGACGCAGATCTTGTCCATTGAAAGAACTTGCAGCCACTGCACCAAGAGACAAGGAGAAAGATGAGAGACACAGAAGAGGAGAAGGTTTGTTGTGCAACCGAATCAAGTACAGTGAAGATTTCGAAAAAGTATGAAACAAGACAACCCTTCCCCATATGTTATGATTATGTAGAGTGGTCCTAGAGTGATGAACTTAGAGCATCTCCATCTCTGAAATTCTTGAAGTTTCTAAATAATTGTCACATCGATTTTAGAAATTTAATCTTTCTTTAGTTTCTAAACTATCCATTCCTGAAACTAAAAAGTTAGAGTTTCTTCATTGTCACATCAGCAAATAATATTAGTGTTGTGGGAAATCGGTCAATTTTAGCCAATGATTAAGCCATCAGAGTTTATACTGTTAGAAAATTAGGGGTTGGAGTTTTAATGCACAAGACTAAGGTCAATTAAATAGGCGGAAGCGATTTCAATTCAAGTTAAAGCTTTTAAACCTTAATCACCTAGCCAATTAATAGAGTAAGCAATTTCAAGAACTAGTTGAGCAAATTATAAAATTAAGAGCAAAGTACTAAAAAGATAGAGAGAGTGAAGATAGAGCAATCGAGAACAAGAGAACACGCTATGTAACGTGGTTTGGCTTATCAAACCAACTTAGGCCTACGTCCACGGGTCTCCCGAAATAAAATCTTTTTTTCGAGCCGATTTCACTATAAACGGGTGTTCTTTTACAAAGTGCGGAGCCGATCTTTGACTTCTTCTCCTAGATCAATGCACGGGACAACACCTCAATACACAGTAAAAAGGTCTGATTGACAACACAATCAAGGACGGGGATGCACCACTTGACAACACAAATGTGATGCACCAAAGACTAATCAATTAGCTAAGGGTTTTGTTCTCGAATAGACAATAAGAGAATAATAGCTATCCTAATTGCTCTCTAGGTTAGGTAGCTGGAGGAGACTTGAATCAGGCTCTTTTATGTGCTCAATTGATGCTGAGAAGCTTGTAGAAATGTTTTTATTGTTTGCTAGTTCGTTTCTGCATCTCTTATATAGGCTGAACACTTCTTGAGATCTTGGATCAGTCAAAATACTTCATAGCTTTACAGCTTCTCCATAACGCCTTGGGTAAGGCATTATAACGCCTTGGAATTCTTCCCCTTTTGCCCTTCTGCAGCTGACTTGTGGGCCAATTCTTCAGAAACCCGTTATAACGCTTTGCTGACTCGTTATAATGGATTGTAACCCGTTGTAACGCCTTCCTGAAGCGTTACAACAACGCTTGTCTCGAGAAAATCCAGCTTCTGCAGCTTCTCTCTCCTCCTGAGGCGTTATGACGCCTTGGGCATCCGTTATAACACCTTAGTGACTCATTATAACGGGTCTTGAAGCGTTATGGTAACGTTGTGCTCTGTATTGCACATTGAAGGCTTTTCTTGATGACTTAAGCATGTCTTGACTTGTCCAAGATATGTTTGACATTGGTGTGTACCTGTTTTAACCTGCATCTTCACCAAAACTCATGTGCAAAGTTAGTACTTTAATTATTTTGCAAATTGTCAAGCAAGAGAAGAGTTTAATCCAACATATACTCTAAAGAAAAATTACTAAATAAGAAACTCTGGAGAAAATTTGCTAAATAAGAAACTCATCTACATTTTTGAAATTTATTTAGAAATTGTCACATCAGATTAAAAACTTCAATAGTTTCAAAAATGAAGATGCTCTTAGACTCATCAAGTTATTCAACTCTTAAGTTTGCTTTAAATTTTACAGCCAAATTATTTTTGAGGATAATATGTGCAACCTCCAGGTTTTCACCTCTTAAAATAATTCTTGTATGTTCATAAAGAACTTCTCAGTTATATTTCAAAATGTGCACGTCTTTAGTCACTACAAAAACAGTAGTTAACAAAATTACAATGGTGTAGACTAGTTTTTATGATACTTCTCGCCTAAAAGTATTTAAAAGAGACAATAAATGCGCATTTTATTTTCTCAAGAAATAAATAAATGTGCATTTTAAAAGATTAAAAAAACATTATGAGATATCTACAGAGCCCGTAAACAGTTGACCTTCAATTAAACCCTAGGTTTCTCCAGCCACTTTATTTTGATAATTAAATTGTGAAATTGTGATATATATAGATAACTATGGCATGCATCTGCTGAGCTTAATAACAACCGACAGAACCTAGATTATTATACTTCAATTTTTTTGTATCTATTCATCGATAGTAATTAGCGTAGACTTCATGTGGAGACTTTGACAAACCAAAAATATTTGTGAAATAAAGAACCAAACATACATGAAACTGTTCGTGCAATGATTAAGTGCGCCACGTTGCTCCAGAGGTGCAGCTGCATCCTCCGGAAAAAAAAATTCCAAAAATAATTATGTATTTGAAATTTTTTTTGCATAAATGATCATATAAAATAATTTTTTTCTAAGAATAATCATCATTTCGAACTCCTGAAAAATACCGTAAATCTTGAACCCCGGCGAGAATCCTGAATCCGCCCTATTTAAGTGGTGATCGAACGATCTTACGATTGATATATATCATATCACGATCGATCACATCTTAAATACAAAGGCAACAGCAAATTAAGTGCTCCAAACAAAACACTACCCCCTGCATGCTGTGCAGTATAGGATTGAAAACGACAATCAATTAGCCAACATCTTGTCTATGGTTTGGTTCTATTTACACGAAGCAATTATATATATTTCCATGACATGCATGGGTCCCCTCTCATAACTTTCATGTAAAGATATAGCTCTTAAAGTCACCTAAGGTGCATGCGTTTGCAACAAGAAAAATAGACATCAAACATATATACGTGTAATTAACGTGTTATTCAACCAAACTTGCGAAAGTGAAAAAGGAAAGAAGTACGAGAAAGATTAATTGATTAATTGTGCTTCTCAAAATTTGACACCTCAGGTGTCCCTATACGATGTATGAAAGATGAGGTCCATATTTATGTATTTGGTGGTCCTATGTTCATGATAGGAAAAAAATGGAGGGTAAATCCTGAAGTATTGTACATCAGCGCATTTTCATTTTTGAAATTTTTAAAATTTCTAAATAATTATCACATCAATTTTAAAAATATATATTTTTTTTTAGTTTTTAAACTCTTTATTTATGAAACTAAAAGGTTAGAGTTTCTTAATTGTCACGTCAGCAAGTACTATCAATGATGTGGGAGATCGATCAATTTTAGTCAATGATTAAGTCACGTCAGAGTTTATAAGCTCTAAAGCAAAGTTGTTAAATAAGAAACTCATCTACATTTCTGAAACTCATTTAGAAACTGCCACATCATATTAGAAACTCCAAGATTTTAATTCAGAAATGAAGAGTCTTAGCTTAGATTCTTAAATAATTTTCAAAAGTTCTTTTTAGATAAATGTTATGGATTAAAAAAATGGTTTACAATATCCGCAAGAATTTTGTATTCAAAATTTCAAATTAATTTTCTGTACCTTTTCACATAAAAGATATTTTTTCACTGAATTAAAGGTTCATTAATTCTCATCAATTTTCATGAGCTGATCGAACATTGTTTTGATTGAAAATTAAATTTATGAGCAGAATAAATTTTCAAACGAAATTGATCTATTTATTATAGTTTTATTTAGAATTTTTATGATGATAAAATAAAATAAAATTCTGAATGCAAACATTATGAATGCGATTTACTTAGAGCTATATTTATCTTTGTGCCTTGAACAACTTTCTATAAATTATTAGAGCGCTTCGCTCAAAAAATTGATAATCTATATGATTATTACTAAAATTAGATTTTTCTGTTTAATTCATGTGATGAGTGCAACGCAAAAAAATTTAGCAAATTTCAAATTTCTAGACGAAAACCGCAAGAGAAGTTGACACATATTATCCAATCAACTAATAAACGACTCAGATCAAGACGGTAGAAGAAATAAACGATCCATATTGAAGTGTCAGCATGTCCTTGAAGCTGACACACCGACACGCATTCATCTTTATACTATTTTAGATGAGTGTGCTCAACTTTTATGAAAATTATTACATATAAGTTATTGCTGTCTAATAATATCCAATAACACATCCAAAAATACTCTCAGTGTTGTCAAAATGATTTATTATATCAGCAATCATATCCGATTAAGAAAACCATGCCAACTGATAAATCAATGGTGATCTCAACTTTCTAGCTATACAAATGAAATTAAATTATGTACCTACTACAAGCACTGTAACCATGCCTCTTGACATCTTGTGGCTGTCGGTTTCTAATCATGTCTAACTGTAAAAATATAATTTGTACAGAAGAATTGGGGATTTGGGGTTCATAATAAAGAGCTTTAATTTGAATTCATGACTAAGTTAGAAAGTTGTTTCGTTACCATGTATATATTATGTTTCTTAATTAATTTTCAGTCATAGGATCGAGTCAGAAATTTTTGTAATAGAGATCAACATTGCTAATCTAGATAAATATTATATGTCGTAATTGAAGTTTAATTTTATTAATTTTTATGAAATAAGAAGATACATATCTGCAAATTTTTGTCATATCATTTTTGAACTTATTTATTATTATTATTTTTAAATGTTTTAGAACACAATCATCAGTAATGTGTCGCGCAGTTCATAAAATGGATCGATTTTAACAATAATCAATTATTATAATAATTAATTGTTATCAACAGCAGTGCAATCTAAGTTGATATTGCCATCAGGCATCAGTAATAGTACAAATTAAACTAAAATTAAGAACCTACAGGGGACGTGCAACAAAACTTCCTAAAAAAATTGAAAAAATAAATAAATGAAAAGCTTAATTCTACTACTTAAGATTCTTAGAGAAACTTGTTCCATTGAATTAAACTGGTGATGTCATTTTCGTCTCGTACAGCATTTCTATGTGTAGCTATGACTTAATTCATGCCTTTCCCACCTGTATCATATATCCTTTTGCACCTTAAATTAATGAAACCCTTCCTACACAAGTGCTTTGTATAAATATATCGCCACACCACTCAACCTACATCCGTACCAATAATTCGGTTCTCTTTTCCCTTTTCATTTCATTTAAGAAAAAAATTTATTAACAGAGGAGAGATCAACATGACTGAGATACAATGCGAGCCGGAACCGGCCTCTAACACCGCAAACCAAAAGCTCAAGCTCTTCGGTTTCGACATGTCGGATAATCATACTGCCAATCCCTCACCATTGCCGCTTCCCGTAAGTCAAGATGTGCGCAAGTTCGAATGCCAGTACTGCTATCGGGAATTCGCCAATTCCCAGGCACTAGGCGGCCACCAAAACGCACACAAGAGGGAACGCCAGCAACTTAAACGTATGCAACTCAGCAACCGCCGTGCCAGTAATGCTACGCTCCATCAACTGGTATCACCTTGTGCTTTCGTACCGCAGACAAGACTACTGAATGTCGGTCATGTGGGCCCCGCCTTCACAACCTACCCACCTGTACCTTGGGGCTACTTTGCCGAGCGTCCGAAGGGCTTCGCTTTTCATGTCACTCCTGCTCGAGAGCCTGGTAGGCTGACAGATGGGCCCCTCATGAGTCGTTCCGAGGAGGCGGGATCGGGGCTGGATTTGTGCCTTAGCCTTGCTCCAGCTGGTTTGTAAAGTAGTATATGAATGATTTGACATGTTTTGTGTTTGAATGCCTATATATATATATTGAACTTTCATGTGTTAACTGACTTGCATTCTTTGTACTCTTAATTAATATATCTACCATGATTCTTAATTATATCTCTGTTGTCTGGCATAGTGACAATTAGGTAGTCAGAAAAACAGTTCATGGTTTATAAAGTTTATATTTCAAGTATAACATGTATATAATTTGAGTTCGACTTATTATTTAATATGTGAATTATATATTATAATAATATAACATTTTCAGAAGAAAAAAATAGATGAAAGTTTTAATTTCCACAAATAATATAGAATAATTTATAGTATTTTGCCAAATCTGAGAATAATTCGTGAGATGCTGACATTAAATACTACATATCATTGTTGGGAAAAACAAACCTTGACGGACAATTAGTTAATGGAGTAATTTTTTTCGTGGTGACAAACTTTCATGTGTAGTATATTCGATGGGTATTTCACGAAATTGAACAATTAATTGGTTACCAAATTGGTTAGTGAGCGCTACCCACTAATTATCTGCTAAATTCAGTTAATTGCCTGTTAAATATTATATTTTTGTGTCATAAATATTGCATGCAACTTCCACTTTTGATAGATTCTGTGAACCAGATTTCACAAACTATATATTATTAGCTTTACTCGTTCAAAAATTTATAAAAATTTGCTGTCGCATATGACCGCCTCCTATACACTATAAGTGATGCAACTGATATATCGATCACGTAATCGATATATTCATTAATTTTAATAAGATCCATCTATTTGAGTTCAGTTTGCACATTATCATAGTGATTATGCATGTTATTTTTGTTATTATGCATCTATTTGATTGAACGCTCGATTGAAAACAAAGGTCGATACGCTTATCGATGCGGGCTGGACGAATTCAGTTGCATTCACTTCGAAAATTATTCTAATTATTATGCATGTTATTTTGATTATTATGCATATTCTTTTTATTATTTTACATGTAATTAACATACAAAATAATATGAATAACATGCATAATAACACATTTATATAATATAATTGATATGCATAATAACAATTTGAATATAAATACTTGAAATACATAATAATACAAATAACATGCATAATAACACAAGTAATATGCACAATTCAAATTAATAAGTTATTAGATGTACAATAACAAAAACAACATGCATAATAATTAAAACAATTTTTCGTCGGAACTCAACTGAACTCGTCCACTACGTATCGATGACAGAATCGATGATGATATCAGCGGAACATTTTCCACAAATTATTTAGAAGCAAATCGTGTAAGATCTTTCAATTTGACTTTCAAATTTTCTGTAAACGTGTTTGATTTCTTGCGGTAGACTGTAAAAAATCATGTGATTTTTTTTTCTTGTTTCTTATACCCGAATGATAGATCCTTAAAACATATAAAGTACAGCAGTACTTCCCGCTTGTGCAGGATTTGGAAAAGAGTCAGACTATTTTGAAGTTCTTGTATGATGTATTTTTCTGTAAAAGATTATTTTTCCACTCGAATTCGTAACCTCTTGCTAATTACAAAACGACAACTTTATTGTTGCGCCAAGAATTCTTAAAACCTATAATTAAAAAAGTAAATGCGTAATTTTACTATCAAGATGACTAAAAAACTGTTACTTTAAACTTTAAATTACATTTTTCTTAAGTAAATGAAGTACATTTTCCAAACTTAAGTGTAGAAAAAACATATTTTTAATAAATTTATAAAACTAGTGTATGTTAGAATATGAATGACAAACTATCCAACAATATCCCCGCAAACATTTTTTGACAGGATTGATAATTCCATAATCAGTTGCTGCAAAACTAATTTAAAATCGATGTCATTGGTTAAATGCCATGCAGTCATAAATTCTAGTTAATTATAAAAATAATGTATGTATATCACTTCTTACTTTTAGTTCAGATTCCAAATTAACTGAATTTAATCATATTTGAACTGTTTATGTTTTTTTTTATATATATTTCAGTTGTGCTCGCTCCGTCCCTCAGATAATAGACCGGTGCCCCCAGAAACAAAATTCTTTGCACGCAAGTTTTAATGCTAGCTCTGCACAGAGTAATCTGGACCATCAGATTAAAGATCAACGATATCTCTAAATTATATAAACAGCAGTCAAGCGTTAAACTTAATCCGACGGTACAGAATAACATGCGCAGAATGAGCACAAAAAACTAAGCGCAGAAGATACGGTTCCGCACCCCTCCCCCCTCCCTCAAGCCCAAGCCCAAACCCAAGCCCAAAAATACTACCTGACCCATAACTCATAATGGGTCGATATCTCGTGCCAGAACCTATCGGCCTGGTTAACCCAAAAAAGGAGTCGATTCACCTGCCTCCCTGATGTAAATCAGGGACAAAGGGCCAGGCTGCGTGATAAGGTCAGGCAAAAAACGAAGAAGTCTCCTCTGCACTCATAAAAAATGGGTGCTCTCTGCATCCACTAATCTGGATTGTCCGATTATATTTGAACGAATGTGATTTTATGATACAAAAGCTCCCTGAATCATATAATTGACGGTCAAGCGTCCAGATCTAATCGAACGGTCCAGATTAGTGAGTGCAGAGAGCACCCATTTTTTATGGGTGCAGAGGATACGAGTCCGGCAAAAAACAAAAAAACAAAAAATTTATGGCCACCTGTTTCTTTGAAACATGTAAAGTAGCTACATGATTCGTTTGCCAAATACCAAACTACTGATAAGAGAACAAACTAAATGTTCTTACATAAAACATAGTCATCCAGGAACAACTAAACTACCCTACTTAAAACAAGACTTACCAGTAAGAAACTGTTAATAAAGCACCAATACAAATACTGTATGTAAAGACAGAATAGAAATTAAAGCAATAATGCAAAAGAAAGGCAAATCTCTGATCCAGATTTTCTTCACCAACTGCTTGTAGGCATTTACTAATCTGCTAAGGAAAACAAGGTGTTGAGCATTTACTAATCTGCTTGTAGGCATTTACTAATCTCGAGATAGTCTCTTGCTCCTCAGCATTCCTCAACAGCATGCCAAGTTTCCACCTCCATTCGTCAATATTTGCCACCGAAGAAGAAAGCTTGTGATCTTCAAAAGTACATGCACTCGTCTACAATTTGAGCTTGATATCCACTGGAGAAAAATAGAATTCTGGCACTTCTTTTCTGGTTGATCCAGGAATATACGCTTCACCTATGAGAGAAAGCGAGGCGATTGAGAGAGAGGGGAGGAGAGGAGAGGAGGTTTTGCTCCGCTCGAACTTAAAGACTTCACTGTAGAGTTGGTATGAAGGTTTGGTGATTCGCATGTATTTCGTATCGGACAGGCAGTAATGTCTGTTGTTCCGAAAGAACCATATCTGCTGCTCTTTTGCTGATTGCTCCGTTATACAAAATGGACGGATCAGATTTTATATGAATAAAAGGTCCGTCTCTGCAGTTTACATCTGGGCGTCCATTTTTATTTGACGGTCCAGATTATAACCATTATGGACCCTATTCCGAACAGCTGTGTACAGATTATAACCATTATAGCCGTTTTTATTTGACTTATTCTGCTATTATGGACAGATGGGGTCATTTATGAACTTCATTAATTTATGGAATTTACAGTACTAAATAGAAAATTTATTGAGATGTAATCAATTTGAGTCGATTGCCATTTACTAACCAGTAGGAAACTATTCTATTGTTTTATGTGGTGGTATAATTTGTGGATAATGATTCATTGATAACAGATGAATTTCACCGTCTTAATTAGAAAAAATCTTGATATTACAATTTTAACTCTATAATGATTCAAATTTAATGCACCCCATAACACACAAAATATCCTGGAAACTTTAGTTATACTGGTCATAATTTCTGGTATCCAGCTTTCAATGCGTCATATACATAAAAAATTATGTTGATTTAATGTAAGTTATACCGTACCTAAAAGAAGAGGAGCCTTGGCGCAGCGGTAAAGATGTCGTGTTGTGATCAGGAGGTCATGAGTTCGAGTCGTGGAAAGAGCTTCTTGCAGAAATGCAGGGTAAAGCTACGTAGAAAAACCCCAGTGGCCCGATCCTTCCCCGAATCCCGTGCAAATGGGAGCTACGTGCATCGGGCTGCCATTATAGTGTACCTAAAAATTTTAATTTACAACATTTCAAATTTAATGATTATTGATGAATACAAATTTATATTGCCAGTGTTCAATAAAATCCGTATTTCATTCTCTCCATTGTATAAACACAATAGTGAGGTTCTTTAGTCCCACGCATAGACACGCTCGCAAACTCTCCCTCTAGTTCTTTTTCGGTTGGTACCAGAATCTAAGGTTACCAGTAACTGGTAATATTCAGTGAACGAACATGACTGATGGAGGCGGGATGTTGCTAGGAAGCCCCAAATTGAACCCCCAAATTGAAGACCCCAAAAACCAGAATTTCTACTAGCAATGATCTATTGCCATGCCATATAAAGAATAGCTTTCACACAGAAACTGAAATCCATGGCTTCAAAAAACTCCTACCTGAGGGCTATTGATGCCCTTGCTGATGTTATGATTCGGTACATTTCTCTTGGCGGTAAATTGTCTATCTTTTACTCCAATATGTCAGATTTAACAGAATGCAATTTGTTTGATGTTATTCATGCACTTAAGGAGATTGCATCAATTCAAGGGTTTGCAGGTCAGTCTGATCCTAACCATAGTTTGAGCAGCTCTGGTGTAGTTGTTGACCTCTATAGATATGGACCAGAAAGGGAAGTCCCTTTTGCACGTTCAATCACTAGATCTACAGTTACATGCAACAGAACAGTCCAATACTTTCAAGATGATGGTAATGAAGTAGTAGGAGATCATGCTGGTATGTAGTAGGAGGTCATGTACTGGGTTGATTGCCACCATTTCCTGACTCGAAAGCACAAATCAACGCTTATGTTAGTAATGAAAATTTTGTACCGAGCCAACAAAGGGAAAATCCTCACTTTAGCTATGGAAATTTCTTTCATTTGAATGGGTGAGATGGGTTTGCACCAAGTAGTCGTGCCGACGGAGAAAGAGAGAATGAAATGGTTCAAAGAAATCCGTCAGCCTCCATATTCCCTTCCCTCAACGGCTCCACCATAATAAATTAATAATTCCTTCACGATGCACAGATATAATCCTTGTACAAAATTTTTGTACTTTCTTCGAAATTGGAATTAATATTCACTTAATTTGTAGGGTTTATTTTAATCGAAGCTGCATACCAGCTATCAGAGTGGCATAAACAAGCAAGAGGACAGGAAGGCTCTCAGCAGGGTTTGTTGGAATATCCCACTGATCAATTCTTAAGGAAAAATGACCTCAGTTAACCAAAAGGTAAAACAAAACAAAAAAAGAAGAACCACAATGCATATAAATATATAATAGAATATCCAGCAACTCCATAAAAAGAAAGAAATTAATGTAAAGAGTGCTCCAGTACATATTTTATATTATGATTTATGGAGAAATAGTAGCTATCAAAAATGCATAAGAAGAATCAGCTATCAGAAAACCTAATCCAGAGGTGTTCAGTTCCAGATTTCCACACAACAAAATATGCCCATTGGCCATTGTTTCTTCAGTAAATCTCAATCCTTGAAATAATAACCTCGCTATTTAGTTGGACTCCCAATGGAGTTGCTGCTCAAAAGGAAGAAAAATGAGAGAGGAGAAAATGTTAATGATTATCTAAAAATATGAAGGGAGAAGAACTAAAATGATAAGATTATTAAAGCTGGTGCAAATTGTATTAAAGAAGGAAAGCGAACCTCAAAGTCGTTTGCATTGGTTTCTTCTTGTCAAAAATTCTTTTCCATTTTTGTTGATCAAGCATTATTGCCTTGTCACTCCAGCTGCACCAGCATTATACATGACATTAGTATAGTGTAACCATATCAAATGTCTAAGAAAGTGCAGTGGCCACTGCTTATATCGTATTACCAGAACAAATTTGCAGGATTGGATTAAAAAGTTGCTCATAACTTTCTATAATCAACAAAAGGGAAATTGGGCCTGTATATATTGGCACGAGCAACCAAATTCAAGGGCATATTTTGCCTTAGCCTTGTGGTTCTAGATAACTAGAAGGAGCAGAAATTAGAGCCCAAGTCTAAATTTACATTTTTTAGTTGCAAGTATTTACATTATCCAGTACAGCATAAAGGTTTCTCAGCACTCAATCATTGCCTTACACTTTTCAGATGCAAATATTTACATTGTGAATTTTCTTTTATTGGATTTAAGATAGAAGGAATATTTGAAAGCTTCCCTAATCCAACACCCCAACAGTGGTTTCCAAGTATAAAATGCAAGAAAAGGGAAAACAAGAACACAACTAACTTCAATTGGAGAATAATTAGGAAGAATCATACTAAAGCAAGTTAATTTGTCAAAATTGAAGAGACTAACTTGAATTGGAGATTTTTGGTGAGATTGGAGGTGTGTGTTTGGAGCCACGCGACCGAAGCCACGGCGAAGGACCCTCCCCACGTGGCAACCAACTGTTGGGGGTCTGAGTGTGGGACCCCTGTGTCACCTCTGTAGGTGTTCTTCCAATTGCTATCCATATGTCTCGCTCTTGAGTCTATTCGATCTCTTATCGGAGGAGAAAAGGAAGGAGAAAGGAGGAGGATCCGACATTCCGACGCCTTTCAAGACTCAACAAGGAAAAACGAAGAGATTTGGGACGGACGGTCAGATTGGATGAGAGGGAGATTGCTGAGATTTCAAGAGAAATCGCCGTTTGATCTTATAAAAGGGACAGCTGTTCGGAACAGGGTCCATAATGGTTATAATCTGGACCGTCAAATAAAAATGGACGCCCAGATGTAACTCGATTATTCTAAAGACGGACCTTTTATTCAATAAAATCTGATATGTCCATTTTATATAAACGGATCAATCAGCAAAAGAGCAGCGGATATGGTTCCTTCGGAACAATAGGCATTACTGCCCGTCCGATACGAAATACATGCGAATCACCAAACCTTCATACCAACAAGGCAACAAATCCGAATCTTCTAGTTCCTGTCTGGTCCCAGTCAATCTGAGCCGTCCGATCAAAATATAAGAGTTCGGATTAGAAAGGCCTGAAAAAAAGAAAACGTTACTTTGTCCGTATCGAATCTTCTCTTTACTTTTGCCTGTATCAGAGTCTTCTCTTTACTTTATTTTTCGACATATTTTCTTAACTAACATTAGACGTGCCAAATATCTTTTTTTCAGCTATTTTAAAATTTCAACTTGGTGTTTGGGTCTCAGTTTTTGTCTGCTTGTTTCTTTTGTAGTATTACTGATACATTGTGATCAGAGTAATAAAATTTCAATTTCTTCATTATGTTATTCCTTGTAGTATCCAAAATCTGTTTGAATTTGTTGTAACAATCATAAATACTTATTTATTTTTTATAGGAATTTTATCAATTTGCATTGTGTTTTCTCCAAACACAATTTGGTCAATATCTCAACTATTAAAAAGATCTTGCAAAAGGCAAGAATAACTAACTTGTACAATTACAAACAGCTAAAAAATATAAGAGTATATGACTCTGATTGCTCTTTAATGTTTCTCTTGCAACATAAGAATCAAATGTGAATTCGAATCCTCTAGTTCTAGAAATATTTGGGACATGTCTGGTCTGAGTAAATATGGGTTGTCCGATCAAAATATAAGAGTTCAAATTAAAAACGCCTCCAAAAAAAAGAAAACACTGTCCGCTCTCTCTTTACTTTGCCAGTGTCGAGTCTTCTCTTTACTTTATTTTTCGACATGTTTTCTTAACTAACATTAGAAGTGCCAAGTATCTTTTTTCATCTATTTTAAAATTTCAACTTGGTATTTGGGTCTCAGTTTTTGTCTGCTTGTTTCTTTTGTCAGTATTGCTAATACGCTGTGACAAGAGTAATAAAATTTCAATTTCTTTATTATGTTATTCCTTGCAGTATCCAAAATGTGTTTGAATTTGTTGTAACAATCATAAATACTTATTTATTTTTATAGTAATTTTATCAATTTGCAGTGTGCTTTCTCCAAACACAATTTGGTCAATATCTTAACTATTAAAACAACCTTTCAAATGGCAAGAATAACTAACTAGTACAATTACAAACAACTAAAAAAATTAAAAATTGATATATTTGGTTAGCGAAAGTAAAAATTTAGAAACGATGTGAGCATAGGATATTTAGTTATTTACCATCGTACTCGCTTGAAGAGCTTCCTTCGGCGATGGAGAGGAGAGAAGACTCGACACGTGCAAAGTAAAGATAGAGCGGGCATCGTTTTTCTTCTTTTTTTTCTTTTTTTTTGAG